>JAMKCH010001321.1:0-67101 GCA_023653785.1 Ophioderma brevispina
TGGAACTTATCCTAAGGACGATATTCACCTCTGCTCTGTCAGGACATTTAAGTTCTATAAGGGACTATAGTCCACCATATTCGAGTAGAAACTACATCTTTTGGAGATGGACAGGCTTTGGACATGTGCTAGGCCAGGGGGGGTTGGGGTACTCTCAGGACAGGAGATCAATCTACACACACTTTAAAAAAAATCAGCTTGGCGGAATTGAGATACCAGATTGCCATAAGTGTTGTAGTTTATTGCTTCATTTCAAGCTTGTCCTTTGAGTGGACAGGAAAGTCTGCTGTGGGCCAACATAGGACCCTATGGTGGTACCTGAAGTCCCTGACCTCTTTGCGTTGGATACGTTTGTAGTGCAGATAGATTGATGATATCATCCCAATTGACGGCCATATAGTCCTTCTTTTTGGCGTTTAGACTAAATGGTTATTAGATCAACTGATAATTAGACGAGAAATGGGGTAGCAAATGGTGTTTAGACTAAATGGTTTTTATTAGACCAACTGGTTCATTAGACGAAAGGGTTTAGGCAAAAGGGGTTTAGACTAATGGCAATTAGACCAACCAATTATTCGACAAATGGGTTAGACAAAAATGGGATTAGATTAAATTGGTAATTAGACCAAATGATCATTAGACGAAAAATGGGTTTAGACAAATATGGGTTATTTAGACTAAATGGTTATTATACCGACACTGGTTATTAGACTAAATGGGTGTAGTGTCGACCAAATGATATTTAGACGAAGTGGAAATTAGACATATTGGATATTAGCCGAAAATCGTTTTAGAACACAATGGCAATTAGACCATTGGTTATTAAAATCAAGTGACAATAGACTAATGGTTTATTAGCTAAGTGGCAATTAGACCATCTGGTTTTAGACGAAACGGTTTTAGACCAGTTGGTGGTTATTAGACGAAATGGAATTAGACGAAGTGAGGATTGACATATAGGACCTTTATATGAAGAAATCATTTGACAATACGAGTAAGGTATCTTTCATTTACACACAATGTGGTTAAACTCCATTGGAATAGGAGAAAGGGATCAGCCGCGAAAATAATTTTCACATCTACCTCATTCACCAGATCCTTCAGTTTTTCAGCATAGAAAGTCGAACATGTGTAGCTCATGAAAACATCAAATGCTTCACGTTGACGTAACAGGTCAGGGCAAATTTTGTGTTTTTAATGCACAATTGTTGTTGATTCACTCTTCTGTATCTAATTGTTAGGTTTAAAAATGGAAAGTTTGAATGTCACAATTCGGGTAAATGTCTTTTTGGTTGTATTTCTTTTTTGTTTCACTCTATAGAATTTAAAAGCTTAGAAAAATATACGTTTCAACGATCGATTATTATCTCCAAAAACCTACAACTGTCCGTTAGATTTCTTGTAATTATCAGCCACGAAATTTTATTATGTATAATTAACTTTGGTGTTAAATCTTTGCATTTCTTTGTTTTTGGAGCTCCGTTTTGTCCCGTACATGTACTCGGATACCACGTAGTGGAAAAACACCGAGTAAGATAAAAAACACAAAGACCAAATTATAAAATCAATTCAGTAGATTGCCACAACAATCCAAACTGGATGTAAGATATCTTGATTGCCTTACTCGGATACCCACGGCATAATAAAACATCGAATGTGAGATATCATCGTATGTAGATTACGTTACGGGTGTAAAATTAGTGTATGTGAATTATGTAACTGATTTCAACATAAACTCAGGCCAGATAAGCTGAGCCAGGAAACAACCAAATCAATGGGAATTGACTGTGCCTGTCTGCCGATTCCCGTAAACCAATTTTCAGTTAATTAATCCACTCCGTTTGGAGCTTCCGCGGTTGGGCATATTACAAGGACCTTCGCCAGCTAAGGGACATAACAACGGCCCCATAATGCAATGGGCATAGAGCAACCTGCTATGCTCTGCATAATGACTATGCTTTGCATAATGAGCTATTCTATAGCAGCAGATAGCCATTTATGCAAATAAGTTTGACGCAATCGTCAATGGCGGTTGCCCCTGATGGTGGCACCAATTGCTGAGTCACTGTCAGGGGCCTGGTTGAGCTTTAACTATTTCAATAGATCTCCTATCTAGCCAGCTTCGTATAACATTGGGTCAAGTATTCCACTCTATATATATTTAATAAAATTAAAAATGATTTCTGTTTTGATGTAGTGGAATAAAATAAAACACCATGGGACAAGTTAAGTCGAATCTCTAAATGTCAACGAACATAGCTAATTTATGTTTTCCTAATCAGAACTATTTCAATAGTCTCCTATCTGATGCAAGCTTCCGTATTATACATTGGGTTCAAGTATTCACTCTATAATCTCAGTTCAATAACATTTAAAAATGATTTCTTTTTGAATTAGTGAAATAAAATAAACACATGGGACAAGTTAAGTCTAATATCTAAATTCAACGACATAGCTAATTTATGTTTTCCTAATCAGATCGGGATCAAGTTATTTGACAAGTAATTTGCTTGGACTGACAGGTGACCCTTAATATGTTCCTCGTATATTATTATAGTGTTAAGACTAAAAAAAATGCATTAAACCTGGACTCTAACCTCTTCCGTCCCAAAGGAAATAAGAATAGAATAACCGGATAAGGTTAATATCAATTCCATACATCACATCTTTTCCTTTTTTCAATTCAACTTGCTAAATCCAATTCACACAGGATTTTAAATTTCCAATCTTGTTCCTATATATTCCTGAGGTAAGGTTTGGTAACTCTCATTAATTCTTAGAGTTATTATATGACCGTTTTCGTTAAACCTATTTGATTTCACAAACCTCTTCTGCTTGACATTGTAGTATTGACGAGGCCTCTCTCTCTCAGTAAGTCTCGCCTCGAGGTGGTGTGCTTTTGAATACTCGTTTTTGATAGTCTGTTAAACACGAACATATAGCAATCCAAGTCATTGCCATCGCAATTCCTCTAGCATACCGTCAATCGATAGTTGTCTATTTATGGCTTGTAAAAAACCAAACAGTTCAAACTCAGTTTTATTCAAGCAATATTATAGCTTGAAAATCACCTCAAGAAAGTTTTTCAAATAAAATAAAACTTGTAGTTATTGACTAGTTGTTGTTTGATGATGAGACCATTATTAGTCATCGCCACATCTTTGTAATTTCTTTTTTTCATCCCAGGCCGGTGGCACCGTATAACGGGTAATTGAGTATCCATCTATATTTAAGGCCCTTCACAATGGATTTTGTTAGTTTTCCTTATGCAGGGGTAAAAATATTGGGGCGGTCACTTTTCATTTTCATTATTCTTATTTTTTTCAGGTTCAAAACATGTGATACAAATTTCCACTTCCAAGCATATCACAAGATTTTTTTAACACAACGATACAGAAACTACCTACCTAGCAAGTAGGCTACCACTCAATCTCTTTCCCCTGTTTTAATAAAGCTATTATAACAAAAGTGTGATTCGTAAGTGGAATAAGTAATTGAAAGGTTGTAAAGAGTTAAAAATAACTCCATTGTCAGAATAGCAAGATGCTTCGAATTCAATTGTCCATCCTCGTCTACTGAAGTATTCTTCATCACAATTGCGTATTTATTGGGAAGAGTCATCACGATTGAAATCGACAACTCAATCATTGTCTCTGCTTCATGGGAAGTTTTTATTTCAATGGTCATTCTTACCAACTTTGTAAAAATGAAAATGAAAAAAACATATTGGAAACCTACACCACAGACCAAAGTAACTATTGGTTTTTAACCACGTTAGAAATAAAAAATATGTGGTATCCCCGATTACCAAGTATAAATTTTGGTAATCCACCCAAAAATTTTAGTCATCCTACGGATTACCAAATTAAAATTTTGGTAAGCCCGCCAAAAATTTTAGTCATCTGTACTTTTTATTTTTTCAGTCAAATTGGCCAATAGTATTCAAAACAATATTTTTAAAAAAAAAAAAAACCAACTTACCATACAGACCAGAGAGAAATAAAATCCTTTCTTGACTAAGGTCCTCATGTAAAAATGTGTGTAAAATTGGCACCCTCATGTGTATCACAAAGTCCCTACTGCCATTCTCATCCACCTTGAACACAAAGAGCCACAACACAGGGTACCATTCCAAAAACCGTCCAAGAAACATCCAAGGTTTCACTTTTGAACATCATTATTTTACGCATTTTGAAATGACATGGCATTGTTTTTGCTATTTTGGTTTTGTGTTGATCACAAAGGGCCAAACACCAGGAACATCCAGAAAATTCTGGGACCATCCAAAGTGACAACTTTGTGTAAACATAATTATTTTGACCAATTGAAACCAAGACAAACTGCTTGAATCGGGATCCGGGTAATTTCATCAACCAATTGAACACAAAGGAGCTAACAACACTGTGAAAAACCATTAAAGAAACATCCAAGAGTGTGGAATTTTAATTTTAGGAAATCATAAAGGTGGACCATTGGGGACAGACATGACCAATTTGGCGTTTTCAGGCAATTGGCTCGAACAACCCATGATTAACAAAATGAGCCAAAAAAAAACACCAGGAAGACCAGTCCAGTAACATCGGACCATCCAAAGTGTCCACTTTCTTTCGTTAAAAAAATCAATTATTTTGTACGATTTGAACCAAAACACTGAATTGGTTTCCAGGCATTGTCATCAACCATTGAAACCAAAGGACCGAAAACACTGGGACCCATCCAGAAACTAATCCAGAAACCATCCAAAAAGTATCCACTTTTCTTGAAAATTCACTATTTTGACCATCTTGAACCAAAATAGCCAATTTGTGTTCCACACAATTTGGCTCAAAAACCATTGATTACAAAGAAGAATAAAACACTGGAACGAAACCCTAAAGAAAGCCATCTGAGAACCACACAAAGTGTTTACTTTTATTTCAAATAATTTTGATCATTTTGGACCAACAGGCCAATTTGGGGTTCAGACAAAATGCTTAATAGCCATTGAAATTTACAAAGGAACCAAAAACCCCTGGAACCGCCATGAAACCATCGGGAAACCATCAGAGTGTCCACTTTTCTTTTAAAAATACTATTTTGATCATTTTAACAAATACTGATTTAGGTTCCAGCAATGGTCAACAAACATACCGGGCTGAACATACAACAATCACCAAAAATTCTCCCCTCCCCTCCCCCACCCATCCTCCATATTTCTCGTAACTCTCTCCCACCATGCATCCCTGATCTTTAAATATACACGTTTGAAACTTAATCACACTTATATTATGTACCTTAACCTTACAACAATGGCCCTAATTGACTTGCACACTTGAAAAGACCAGCCCAGGTTGATTCAAGCTTTGTGGTTTACCGTCCACCCCCAACTTCCGACTTTTAATAAAATGTCGGTGAAAGTGCTGTTGGAAAAGCATTTTTAAAGCACATTCTGAAGAAAGCTTCTAATTAATAGTAAGGTGTTGTGAAAGAAAAATATCAAGAATCTTGTGAAAAAAATCTTGACTCTTAGGGAAAACACAAATAATGAATTCATGAAAAATAATGAAATTATTTTGGGATTCTTGGCATTTACGGGCTGGCGGCAACAGAACTACAAAGTTCATCTGTGAAGAGCCTAATATGATATAGCAAATAAATAAAAGAAAATGCATATAGAGGCTTTTGTGCTTTAAAATCGCTGCCAGAAATCTAATGATCTGAAATAAAATAGGCGCGCGATATCATGAGGTAAGTCAGATTTTTATGAAGCATGCAGGTTAGATGAAATGGAAAATAAAAAATAAAGGAAAACGGAAGTCACGTCTTGCTGTTGATATGTTTGCCTGTGTACACGCTTACTGCCACGTTATTAAGATATTGATCTTTATTATAAAGTTATGACTAAATGGTTGACTTGTATTTGCTCTCACCGCATTGAACCAAGAAAACACAACTTGCATGTCCTTTGGTAATTAACTGCCGGTTCTTATAGTATGGGCGTTAACATTAAACCAAACCTAAAAAATTCGGCAAATCAACATCACTATTTGTACAGGGTAATGTCCTTGAGGATAAATTTAGTGGGTTTTTAGGTTTCTGAAATGTCTTGTTTGTGGTGTTATAGGTAGATTTCAAACAAGTGAGACTCATTAAAGTTTTCGACTGTCCATTCATCGGAGGGTAAGAGGGGGTGGATTTAATGGCAAGGTAAAAAAAAGTTTTTTACGTGTATGTACACATTTAAATGTATATATAGTAATGTAGCTAGTAAATAAATACAATTATTTCATGTCAAAGATAACTTGGGTGTTTCAATGGAAGTATCAAGATGAAAACAGCAGCAATTTTTTTTAAAAAGTTGTTTTTGAACAAATTACCTTTGATACTGTCAGATTCATTACTTATCACAGCATAAAAACAAAACAATGCTTTCTCTATCAAATGCACACATAAACCCAGAAACTAGTTTGGTTATTTAGCCATCACTTTCGAGATTAGCGCAAAGCGGATTAGAGTTCTTGGACATAGGGGCAACCATGGATTTTTTTTAGTCCAAACCTCTGGGAACGAGGGGAATTTTGTAAAGGGGAAATGAACACAGGTATAACGAATCAGGTTTATTTGTGTTTAATTGCACACAATACAATTGGGTTCTCATCATAAGGATAAAAAAGGGTTTGGATTTTATAGATTTCATTAGTTCTGCTAGTTTTCGACCTGTAGTTAAAAGGTACAGACCTTTTATGGTTCAAGGTCATTTTGTGCTCCAATTTTTTGAAAATGGGGCAAAATGGTCGTCTTGCCTATTTGACAATGTTGTGCATTTGGTTGCGTAATTAGGGGCAAAAGATAATAAGGTAGTTCTATGGTCTGTAGGGGTCATTATAACTTAAATTGTATACAGATGTCACCCAAAGAATCAGTTTCCAGTATTACCAGAGCAATTAATGACGGGAGTTGAACGAAATCTGAGCGTTGGATAATTTTTGCTTCAAATTACCTTGAAGCTATTACGGGTGTAGCCTGATATAATGTGGAACCAATCAATTGACAAAACTATACCTTATTCCTCCTTATATGAACAAATATATTGGTGTACATTTAAATACAATTTGACAAGATTTTAAATTTCCAGGGGTTGAACCCAAATATATGGTGTGCTCGTCCACATATCCTACGATCGACGGCACTCGCCCTGTGCTACTCATGTGCAGCGTATGCTTGCCCTGTATGGGAAAGATAAATCATGCCAAGAAGCTTGATCCACTGTTAAATGCCTCCTGCCGCCTTATCACAGGATGTCTTCGCCAAACTCTAACGGAGAAATTATACATCCTAGCCCGGAATTGCTTCCACAGACATCCGTCGAAGAGTAGCGAGCATGCAAGAGCGTAGCTGCAAGTATCTAATATGAGGCACCATGAGAGAAGGAGTTTCTTAAGCAAAGTCGCCGTTCAGTCCCATGGGTGATCCCAATTCTAATTACGAAATCGCTTATTTTGTTGATAAATACGCAATTTTTTAGCATTCGTTAGCGTGTATAGTTTCCTAGACGTAACTGTGCAAAATATAAATTTTGAAAATGGGGGCGCTTTTAAAAAGTGCCAATGTTGACTTAATTATACTTTGATATGTGGAGTGTAATGTACAGGGTTAAGTGGAAATATATGTAATTAATGGAGGATATGCATAGCCCACTGCTGAAAACAGCTGAACATAAAACCCAAGAATACTCTTAGGGTTAAAGCAATATTAGCACTATTTTTGAAGAGCGCCCCAATTTCAAAATTTGCTATTGTGCACAGTTCGTTGGTAATTGTATAGGAACAACTATACCTGCGAAGAGAATGCTAAAAAATGCGTATTTATCACAACTACGATTTTGTAATTGAATTGGGATCCCAGACTAGACTTAACGGCAGGCTGGAAATGCTACGTCGTTTAGTCCGTCCATGATGAATAGTGCCACTCGAGAAAATAACCTCTACTGACTGGATCGAACTATGTAAACAACTAATGGATGAGCCTAGACACGTACATGGGCTATTTCTCGGATATTTTCATTGGAAGGCGTCAGCAGCCCGCTGAAATGATCGGGGATGCCCGGATAATATTTATTCTAGTACAAACTTACTTCGTTTGTGACACCATAGACATTCGAGGCTTAAACAACCATACAGGTATAGTTTATACTAGCCAGTTACCAATGAAACCGTGTAAAAATCTCAATTTTTTTGAAAAATTGGGGGCGCCCTTCAAAAAATGTGCTAATAGCCTGCTTACACTAGCCTTGTAACATTTTCGGTCTTGTCACATCGAGCACCTTCCTTCCCGCAACTGTTAAATTTGGAAGGAGTGAAGCATAGTCTCTGGAAAGGAGCTGTGACGTGTGGTTTGATTGTCAATAAAACAAGTTTCGTAGGATTTTGGTTTGCGAATGACAAACAGTTGATTCTTGCTGTTTTTCCATTAAATAGGGACCAGAAAGTCAGACAATTATGGGGTGCAAAATTTTCGGACTGCTTCCCCTTCCTCAAGGGGGGAAAATATTACAGGGAAATTTAAAATCGAGTCAAATTGGATTGGATTTTAATGTTAAAGCGGTATAGCCCCCTATTGGGTTCAAGGTCTCCCTGGGGTAAGGTAAATGCTCGATGTTGTGAAATGGTGTCAATCATTAATTGTGTCATATCTCTGAAACAGGAAATGATTATTTTACAAATGATTGGTGTTCACCATTGTAACATCCAGGGGTAGGGTAAATTTTGGTGCCCCCCCCCCCCCCATAGACCCCATGTAGAACCGGCGACATTTTGCTATGTAATTAGCCAACCAAAGTCACACAAGGTAAAATCTACATTTTTGATCATGTGAGACAATACAAACAATTATCACAGTTTCAACAAAAATCTGAGCATTGGGTAATTGACCCCATGGATGAACCTTTCAACCATTAAGGGGCTCTTTATAGCGCTTTAACTAAAGGTCAAAACCTCGGCAAATATACTTTTTCTAATCCTTATAAGAGACGAACACGTTAGTGTAAATTAAAACACAATTGACTCGATTTTAAATTTTTCCCTGTATAACATTTCCCCCCTTGAAGAAGGGGAATGAATCCGAAAATTTGCACCCATCATTTTCTGACAGTTATGCCATATGACAACCAAACACACCAAATCCCAATTTTAACATGAAAATCCTACGGGAATACACACAACCACATACTATGATAAAACAGTGAATGCACTACAGAGGAAACGATTTTCAATTCCCACAGGGTTCTCCATGAAAATTGCTAAATTTGGTTGTACTAAAAATGCACCCTATAGCTTTGACATTGTCGTGTTTTCTTAATTCAGGTTCACCAGACCACCGTTGGCCCCAAGTTAACGAACGTGTCCACACATTCAACTACAAACATGGGTACACAGAGAAAAAATGTTAATGGGGACGGTGGAGAATGTGCACGTTAAATGTCTGGAGGAAGTGAATTCGTGTGCAGGTAAGTTCTCTTGGCTGTCGTGGTACGTGTTTTGTAAAAACTTTTGAAACACAGAGAAACAATGTACAAACTCAAGTATGCTTGTGTATGCATGGCAGCTTGTTTCTGTAATTATGCAATCACGAAATGTTGCGATGCCTAGTGGTTACGATTGTACACCCAAAAATTCTATATTTTGATGAGTGGCCTATTAAAAGGTTCCCCCATTAAAGAAAAGGGGACGCCACCTTTTGTGATGAGGTGAGCTCCATTCAAGGAAGTTGTTAGTTTCACTTTCTTGAAAAAATACCTCAGCCAGTGCATAATTTCCCTAAAGGTCAAATTCTGCGAGGTGGCTCCTTGCACTTCCTAAAATAATAAATTTTTATACGGGATTGGTCACAACTTCCCCTTACACGCGCGCACACACACACACAACCCAACACACACACAAACACACACCCCACACACGCACACACCACACACCACCCGCACCATCCACACACACAACTCACACCAGAACTTCCAATGTTATAACTTCATTCTAGTTATCTCAAGGACATTTTCTTTGATGAGATCGGCAAAACACTACTCCGTGACGGCCAAGCAGAGTGGTGTTTTAACACGAACCTTAGCAGTCACATGTTGGACCAAATTAGCGAACTTAAATCAGACGAGCGAAAAGATTTGTTTACCAGACTGGACACAAGTAAGTTATGTAATATAAGTGAGGCATAATTTTAAAGACAAGTAATAATAGTGTAAACAGATTCAGTTAGGTTTAATGAAAATTTTTTTCTGAGGGTTGTTAGCTTTTTTAAATTGTATTAAGTCCAAATTAGCTTGTATGTTCGAGACCCGCAGCCCCGGGGGGCTTACTCAACTTGTTTTCAGGTAGGGATGTGCGGCCCGAATGTTGGGCTTGGTAACGGCTTGGGAACTAAAGTTCTTAAAATAGGGCATTATGAACTGAAATTTTGAGAAATTTGCAGGTTTTGGGAACTGAAATTTGGCTAAAATTTAGCTTCTGAGGCAAACATTTTCCCAAGGGGACCCTTAAGAACTGAATTATGCTTCAACTGAAACCCTTAAGAACTGCTGGAGAGGTGCGAAATGTGGTCTGAAGGGCCGCACATATCCGTACCTCTTTCCTATGTCAGTAACCCCCCCCCCCCCCGGGCCCGCAGCTTGTTGCAACCGTAACACTTTCCCTGGACATTTGGGCTTACTTCTAGCCCAGATTCGCTCCAGTGGTTTCATTGTTTTAGCGCAGTGTGAAATACCATGAGTGCTAACAGCTAGGGTATAGAGGAGGGAATAGGCCGGACGGAACCTGCTCTTCAAGTCAAAGTTTATTCATCATACACAAAACATAATAATAGCATGCAGATTCAACAATAAAAGACATAAGGGTCTGATAAGGCCACCACAAAA
Source organism: Ophioderma brevispina (assembly GCA_023653785.1). Taxonomy (NCBI): domain Eukaryota; kingdom Metazoa; phylum Echinodermata; class Ophiuroidea; order Amphilepidida; family Ophiodermatidae; genus Ophioderma; species Ophioderma brevispina. Next base: position 10,898 of record JAMKCH010001321.1, read on the forward strand.
CGCACAGCGTGAAGGCGTGGTTATGTACCTTATTACAATAAAATAACATAACAACTACGACCAATACAACATGAGATAGGACTTGAGTACTGGATGGAGAACAAAATTATATTATCAGAGTAGGGTTTGCAAATGACTAAAAGATACCCAAAGGACGGAGTAAGTAAAACATGAAAATGGACGAATATTATATCATGAATAGAGTGAGTTGAGCCATGTGATAGTTTTTACTATCACAGGCTTGAAATAAACCTTGGTGAGCATGCTATGAAACAAAAAATACCGACCTGGCCAAAGAGAACGTGCAACAAAAAAGAGACATCACCCGGTGCAAACACCTGACTGTTCCACTTCACTCGGGTTCGCCTCATTTCCAAACATAGTCTCGCCTCTAGATTTAATGAAACTGTAACCCTATATCGCTGGTCTATTGTGCTGGCTAGATGTAAAAAACCGCCAATCTATACCGCTAAAATCCTTAGCCTGAGAGACCAGGAAATTACCTAGCACGTATCCAGGAAGTGTGGTAAAGGCGCTTTATCTCAACTACTCCTCTGTACCCAGAGGAACAAATGGGAACCAGTACTGTCAGGTCAGGAATTAGAGTGTCCCATGATGGAGAGTCCTACCAGCCACCGATCTATGTGTTCTCCATTGTGCATTACACGCATTATTTGTTTCTGCACTGTACCCAATAGCCTCGTCTACAAGGTCACGGTGTATTCCCAACAGCCTCGTCTACAAGGTCCCCGGGGGTGTTCTCAACACAATTGACCACACAGGGACGTGCCACAGACATCGGTCCCATTTTCAGCCTTCTGGTATATCAATGACCCATTTCATTTTTTCATGCCAATTTTGGTATAGCAATGGGTCGTTTTTTTTTCAAAATTTTCTGAAATTTGTCGAAAATTAGTCACATTTTCTCAATTGGAAACCGAAATTTTCTAAAATTTGTTGGAAAATTGGTCAAATTTCCTCAATCTGAAGCCACAATTGTCCAAATTTGCTTAAAATGTCAAAATTTTGGGGTGAAAATGGCAAATTTGTGTTAAATCTGCATCTCTGGTATGGCTATGGGTACCTTTTTTGGCCAAAAAATGGTATAGCTATGGTCCTACTTCCAGAGTAGCGGAGGCACGTCCCTACCCAAACCCGGGACAAGGTCACGGGGTATTCCCAACAGCAACATTATTAGAGAGATGAGCACCCTTGATGAGTTCATGCCGTTCACGTAAAAAGTGAAACATCGAAGACAATTATTTTGTTTAGCTATTTCAGGGATGTACTAGGGTGCATGGTGGAGCAGCCATATACGAGCTGAATCAAAATGATACCTATACAACCAGGTGTATTACGAGGTATCAAGCAAAACAGAGCAAAGTTTATTATTGCATATTTTCTGTTCTTTACAAGGAGTATTTATCGTTTGTCTCCACTGTTTTAATGATAGTGGGGGACTGTAATGCACAGATCTTATGTGAGTATGCAAATCTGGATAAAATTGTGAATTTTGGTACACAAGTACTTTATACATTGATAATCAAAGAAATTGATGGAAGCCCGGGATGGAAGCACTTGCCACACCCTTTTCATGGCCCCCATCTTGGATTTCAAGGTTACACAGGGGTAAAATTTTTAAAATATTCAGATTGTGTTGAAAAGCACACCATGATATAGTTTATACTATTGTGACTTATAGTTTAGGAATTATGAGGTAAAAACTGTAAAAATGGTAAAAAAGTCAATTTTGGTTTGCATTGGGTCAAAAATTAAGGTTTTTGTAAAATGTGGTTCAAATTGTTGGCTTAGCTCATAGAATGAAATATAGGAATACTAGTAGTTTGAATATCTTACGTGTCTGGTTAGTAACCAAAATGGCGAATGAAGTCAACAGCTATTGGCAGCAATTGGATTCTATTGACCTGTGACCTATTTTGTTGGATAACGTGAAAACTAAGCATAACAGATAAGGCAAACTATTCCTTATTTCAATCCGTTAAGCTAGGGAAACAATTTGCACCACATATTAACTGAATCAAAACAATTTTAACTATTAACCTATTTACACACCAAAATTGACTTTTCACCATTTTTACAGTTTGTAGGCCTACGTACATTCGGACTATAATCCATATATAGTGTAAACGATACCTTTGAAATCCTGTTAACCATTCGGAAATTTTAAAATAACAACCACAACAAGTACTCCCCACCCGCTGAAATTTTTGTCCGCTCACGTCAAACGATAGATCTTGTTATACCATATGGGGATTAAATTGGAAGCGGTGTTTATTACGCGTATTTTGACACCTTATATGTAGCGATCGATTGAGTATTGGGTGGTTTTCGGTCCAAGTGGGCATAACTGTCAACAATACTTCAACACCGCTTCCAATTAAATCCCATAATGTATTGCGATGTATCGGTTGAACTTTACAGACAGATTTCAGGGGTGGGCACAGATGTTTGAGAGTCTCATTTCTTATGACAAAACGAGATAAAACAAAATATCAAAGCTACACACTTTTTGCAACTAATTTGGAGTATAAATCTGCCACTAACTACATTCTGTGTAAATTGATGAAATTTCATTGCGTGCAATATGATTTGTTACATAAAATCTCGTTTTTTACACGTCTTTCTATGGGAAATATTGCATATAGAGGGCCCTATAACATACAAATTATTACCTTTGTAGGCCTCTATGGCAAGATTCCCGCAATGGATTTTTCTGATTTTCGCAGGAAATAATAGCTTTAGCCATGTCCCGAGCTTATATCAGTTGTCAAAAGGTTTCGCCATTGCTTTAAATGGCTCTTAAAATAAAAGAGAACATTGCATGGGGTCAAACAGCCGTTGGGAGTTACTTTTTGGGTGTGTTATGGTGGACCCCTGTATAACCTTGAAACACAATCTGGGGGCCATTAAGGGGGGTTGGGCAGATGCCTCCACCAATTTTATGGATTAGCATGCCCAAAGTACTTGTTGCAAAAATTCACATTTTTATCCGGAAGCGCACGCTCTTTCACTATAGTCCCCTGCTAATGAAAGTCACAGCTAATGACATATTATTACTAGACATGATATTAAATGCATAGAACATACAAGTCGTGGTTTGTGGGGACTTATGTTTGTGTTGTGCTGATATACAATTTGTGTGTTAATTTTCCATTGCATCGCGTGTTGTTAGTTTGCGACGCTATGAGGATGATAGAATTACCAGGTAAACATCATGATGCAACGTGTCAAAATTAAAGTGCCACTAAATAATTTGTTGAGTTGTTATTTCTGTGATTTTTATGGGATATGATTTTAGGTACTGATCACATTCGGATTATTTTTAGGTTTTTGTTTTTCAAATAAAAGAGACGCAAACGTTTGATGTTTGATGGACGTTAACAACACGAGACACGTAGTGCGAGTGTACGTAAAGAGCAAGTCAAATTTAAACAAATCTCACTCAGTTATTAAACTTGCTCATACACGTCATATGTTATTTTATCGTCTTGAACTAAAATTACCCTCAATATTGTCAGATTCCAGTAGCAACACATGTAGCTACGATTAAAATTAATCAGTTTTGCATGAGGCATCTAGTGGCGTCGTATCGGGCCTACCTACTCTGAGGGGGCAAGCGACATCGCCGGATAAGGAGAGAAGGAGGCCCTCTATAATCATATTAGTTATATTTCACCATCCAATTGGAGTTGTGTTTGAACTACGTTATCATCTTACGGCAAGGCTTTTTTTTATCCCAAAATACATTGTATCAAGAAAATGAGGAAAAGTCTGAGAAAATTCAGGGGCATGCTCTTGGGAAAAAGCAAAGCTTAGAAATTGCTCCATATTTCAATGACCTTGATTACTTATATGAAGAAACAGGAAGATGTTGTTGCATAGCTGCCCTTTGTCATCGAGGCTTGGTAAGTGACGCTATAGAATAGACCTTTTGTACGCCTTCATAGCTACAAGAGGCTACATGAGGCAAGCCCTTATAACAATACCCAAATACGTATATAGCTTCTGCTGCTAAATTTGGATTATATACCGTCTTCACACCCAAGCAGATCTCTGGAAAAACAACAGACTGGCCATGGGACGCGCTAATTATATCATGAGCAAGTTAACTACACTTATTGAGCTAATTACAATTCCAGGCGCATTCACTAGCTTTCATTCACCATTGTATTGAGCAATACATCCCATGTATTTTAGTATGATTTATGATACCCCAGGACGTGCAAGGTCAGCTGGTGTTAACATATGCTCATCCAAGGCTACTGAACAGAGCGCTTGGTAGAAGTAGCATGACTTACCATGTAGTGATATGTTGGTGTGTATGTAAAAAGTTCGTTGTTGTTTTGGCATATTCCATTTAGTGTTCCGGCCCCCCCCCAGAACAAAAAATGCAATAAATGAGGTCTTTCCACCCCCAAGAAACCAGAACGCCACTCACATATATGTTGCCATAAATAATATAGTGCAATCCTTGCAACGCGGGCATTGTGGTTCTGGTTGGGGGAAAAGGTTTCAATATGGAAAATTTTTTAATTGCCTATTGAAGCATTGTAGTATAATTACATAAAACGACTTTTGGGGAATTTAGTAAGTGGGATTTTTTGAAAAAACCCAGCAAAAAGGTTAACTTGAGATGTCGCGTCATTATGCAAACGTTTCAAGTTAATCAGTTCTCATAAAAAACCTATAGAGGGCGTCAGCATTCCTTATCCGGCGATGTCCTTTCACAGTATGGGAAATTTTCCTTCAGGGGGGTCAAAGGCCAATTTTCCCGGTCAGAGGGCTCAAAACCGGTTGATTTAGCATGATTTGCAATTTTTCCCGGCCAAAGTCGGTCAGGGGGGCAACTGCCCCCCGCCCCCCCCCCCCCCCGCCTGTTACGCCACTGTGAGGCATGTTCGTTCTAATGCGCACGAGTGTATAGATCCTTAGTGTCTATTTTCTCAGTACTTACTTACTTAATTGGTTCTTCACCCGACTATAGTCTGATTTGTAGTCGTGTCATCCATGGAATATTGTCCGAGGATAGTTTTTATTTGGGGGGGGCGTATAAGATACGAAAAAGTAACAAACGCTGAATATAGTGAGGTATATGCATTATTAAGGGTAAATCCGTATTAACTCAATCTAACCGACATCACCGTCAATTTTAGGAGGCTGCAAGGTATACCATCCAACACGTGTTCCTTAATGTACCTCAGTAGGCTCCTGGTTCACATAAGAAGGGGGGCTATATCTTATGAATACCAATCGACCTTTAAAGTGAGGCCATGCACAATGTTGCCTTCAATTCACGAAATGATAATATAATCGTAGTGATTTTCCGGGATAATCATAAATAATAGCTCAGAAAAGAATCGTCGGAAAACTTCTAATGAAGTTCCCGAATACAAAAAATCACCCAATAATGCATGAAGTGATTTAATATAACTTAATTGGTATTTTCTTTTTAATTTAGTATGAAGTGGAAAAAACTTAAAATCACTATCAAATATATTTGAAATTGTTTGTGATTTTGGGGTTTTGAACTGCGGTATATGAATCTGTTTATGCTGGACCGTACGCGGGGGTGGGGGGGGGGGGGTGAACAAAAAGAGAGTCGAAATAGCTTGTTTTTCGATTAAATTACACAATCTAGAGAAATTTTCCACAAGATAGATCAGTGTTACAAGGGATGTCAAAACTGAATGCTGGCCTTACAACTAACAAAGTCAAAATTGCACGAGTCTATTTTGGGACAGCCTAAAATTCTCAAATACCCTTTCACTATTGGTGTTGTATCTGTCATGGTAGTGGAAGCGCGCAAAATGCATGTTTTCCGTGGGTTTATTCCCAGGATGTATTCACATCCCTGTGTTTGCATTGTTTTGAATTACTTGTTGTTTTTTATATCGGTATGATCAGTAATCAAAAATCCCTAAACGAACCACTTGTCAAAACCGTCAAAATAAAATTAAACATGAAATTAAATATCAACATCATTCTATTGACGTCACAATGATTCTAATTTGTTTTTCCTGAGATTCACTACCGCGGATTTTCTATTTAGTGACCAGGTACAAACACAGGAATTTGCTCAAAAAAAAGGAAATAATGATCTTACTTATCCAGGTTTATGTGTTTACAATTTCTCAAACAAAACAACGCTAGTAGTCGAGGTTTTCAAGCACCACATTGTTTAAATTTAAAATTAGCGCGAAGGGATGGACAAACAATGCTATAGCATTTTGGTTTTTGAATCAGCACTTGGTTGGTTGGCATTGCGGACGGAGAGAAACCGTAAGAGGGAAGCGTTTGTAACACTCCCTTTGTTGGACAAAGTTCGAGATACCTCTTAATATGTTGTTGTAGTCAATGCTAATTATCTGCCTTTCAGAGGGACTGCCCACTTCCCAATTGGCATTGCAAATCAGGTGTAAATCTCAGATTGCCCAGGTAACAGCCTCAAGCTTCCATGATTCCAATCATGCGCCATGGTTCGCTAGGCTTTACAATACATCCTATGGAGAGGCCAATGGCGGCGATTAACGCCCCGTGGATTCAAGTGGCTTTTCAGCAGAGAATGCTAATAACAGGTACGAAGTTCATTTCACAAACAAAATAGAGAGGTAACCTAATTGAGAGTTTTAGTCTTCGGAAAAAACGGATACCACTAAAAAAATATAAGTGTACGTTCTAAAGATGAACAAAACTAGCAGATAATCTGTATAAAAACCGCTCGATATCTAGATGTCATATTCGGTGAGTTACTGTACGTGAACGTGGTAAAGAACGAAGAATCCCATTCCAACGACAAGCACACATCTAGCGCATGGAATATTAAACTAAATACAATCTGATACGCATTATTTCGGATTATCTCATCTCTATCACACCTATCTGCCTCTTCTCTCTCCTCTTTCCTTTTTTTATCTCTAAAATAAGTAATTTACACGTTTGAGATTCCTCTAGTCATCAAAATATTCGGCCTTATTATGGCAATGAGGAAACGTTTTAAAACTAATAATTGGAAACATTTGCTTTGGCCATGTCTTCTTTCACAGCCTTTAAGGTGCAACGACAGATTTGGTAATCCATGTGTTATACAGACTGGCCCCCCCCCCAAAAAAAATATACAATCAAAGATTAATTTTTGGAAAAGATTTAAGTTCATCTTAACTGGTGTTTTACTGATTCTTTTTTAGGAGTGTTCAAGTTTTCATGAGATTTTTTAGTTGGTGTAATTTGGGGGTTTGGTTCAGTAGTTATGGCTATTTATCTGGAGGGGGGACAGTTGAAAAACCTGTTGGACCAGTTCCGGCTATCTGATCTCACCACAAAGTTGCATTGAAAATCACCTTCAAGACATTCTATTCAAAAATTAAAAGTGCTGCTTCTTGTGATATACCATAATTATAACTTTATCATGTCGCAAGTGCCAATATATACATGCATGGGGAAAATTCAATTAAAAAACAGTCTTCGTTGTCTCAGCTTCCTCCCGTTTCAGCAGAAGGGATGAACCATTAAAAAAACCTTGTTGGAAACGGAAACTGGAGACATTCTGAAAACCAACTTCCTTTCCTTTATTGTTCTTTGTTGAAACACTGCTATCTTCATCATATTCCTCCTGGCACTCTTGGAGACAGTGGGGAATAGGGAAGGGTAAATTGTCCCTCAACATTAGAGCATTATCTACACATTTGTCCCTCAACAGACTTGTAGACTGTTACATTAGTTTCAGCAGTCAAATTCCCCAAATTTCCATGAATTTTCATGATTATTGTCCCCCTGAGAGTGAGTCCCTCATTTTACCCACAACATAATAATTTCTTAGGATCTTGTCACCAAATGCAAGTCAAAATACTGGCAAAATTGAAGTTTATATTTTTTATAATTTTTAGTTTGATTGTATAGTTTTTATTGGGACAGTCTGTATGTATTGATTTCATATAGATAAAACCCTCAATAAATTTCTTACCTTGTATTTGGCTACAGAAATGAACTTTAACATTGAAAAGCAAAAGACGATTTTTATTTGCTTAATCAATATAAAAATAGGCAAATTTAATATTTGCTCCTTTAGAAATTTCACAATTTTTGTACCAAAGCTTAATCTTTTGATAAAAAGTTTCACATTAGAGCAAACAATTTTTAGGGACACCTGTTATGTGAAATCTCTCGTTGAAATACAAAAAGCATATCAGTTATAGAGAAACTTTGAAATTTTACTTCTTTTAGCATATTTGGCCTATTTGTTATATTTAAATCCCAGGCGTAGTGTTACAAGGAGGTGAAGAGAAGTATGAAGAGCAGAGTGGTTGGGTCACTTCCTTTTATATCTCGTACACTAACAATGAAACCAGAACCATGTGGAATTACTCCAACTATGAGACACACCCCAAACCATCTGCTATTGTAAGTCTATTAAATCCAAGAAACACACCACTATCTATAAATATAAACAGTTTCACATTATTAAATGTGCAGTTATTATTACAAAGCCGTCAATGTTCAATCAGCTGTTTAATATATCTGAAACTCATTAACATTTACAATCCTCGACGAGTCCTCGTTCACTCCGTTCTTGCTCAGGAATGACTACTTATCTTTCCAAGATTTTCAACATCAATGGGAATCGTGCCTTTCTGTTGAAGCTCCAACTTTGTGGAATAATTTACCTATTCCCATCCGCTCTCTCTGAGTGTTTTACAAAAGCTCATCTCCTTACTTCGTAACAGTCATTCTTCTTATTTGCCATATTGTGTCCATTTTGTTGTTGAAGTTTGTAGCTTAAGATTGTTATTGAAGTAATAATGTATAGTTTGTTTCGTAAAGGGCATAGAGACCTGCTAGTTTATGCACTTAAAATCATCTATGTATTTTATTATTACTATTATTGTTATTATTAAATGGAATAGCTAGCTCGAAATATAAATCTTGATTATTTAACGTTTTCTTCACATTCTGTTCACAATACTACGCAGTCGCTTTACACGAATTTCAAATTTAATTGTTTCTGTTTGTAGATTTTCAGAGCTAACGGCGAGCCATCCTGTTCACATCCCGTGTTATTTACCCCACCTATTCGTGCCGTTGCCATTAGGATACATCCATTACAGTGGAACTCCGAGGCTTCCCTCCGGCTTGAAATCTTGGGCTGTAGAGATAACGGTGCGTTGTAAATTTATATTTTTGCTAGATTGTTATCAAATCCTTATGATAGTATATGCGTATACTTTGATCCAACCTTGTTGGATGTGTAAATACAAATAATACCTAATGAAACAAATTTGAATCTGTGATTTGGTTTTGATCGGGTGTCGCATTCAAACGTTGTTTAATATTTGTTTTATTAAGTATGTTTTGAATTGAATGCAATAAAAATGTTATTTTTTGTAGAGCTTAAATGCTCTCCATATATTCTTTATTTGGCCAAAGTTCAATTCAGTGTGTTTGCAACACTATGATTCTATAGATTGTGACTACGCCGTGGGAGTGTCCTCTGGAGGAATACGCGATAGCCACCTAACGGCGTCGGATAAAGCCTCTAATATCCACATTCAAGGGCCACATAAGGCGAGACTTAACGTATATGGCAAACCTAGTGACACTGGATGGATGCCTCCTGTTTCTAATGGCAACCAGAATTGGCTGCAGGTATGATTAAGCAAACGTGAACAAAATGCTCAAATAAGAACATCACCGGTTCTAAAGATTTTGTTCTTAGGTATCATTCATGTATGCATTCTGTAAGAAGTGACACAGAGTTAACTTCTGTCTTTACGAGTTTTAAAATTGATACAAGGACAGACTGGACAATAGTTATATTCATTTCAATCCGTTTAAAAACGAGAAGTCCGTGTGTGAGAGTGATACAGTAGGGATGACCATGATAATTTCAAGTTATCCTTTCTATGGAAAGTGTTATATTTACTTTGCTGGTTGAATCATGATCATTAGAAAACTGGTTGTGAAGTTATGACAGCTAACAAAGTCCAGATTTGAATCGGTGGTTTGGACATAGACAATCACAGGGAAAATAAATTCTGCATTATTGTAATGGGTCTCATAATTTCTTTCCAAACACGCAGTATCAATAAGAAAAAAGTCAAACGTTGTCATAAAAAACATATCAAAAGTCACCATTGGTAGAAAGTGTGGAACATGCAAAAAGGGAGGGTGCAACCTTTATACAGTGTGTCCCAATAAAACACGCAATACTTGTTGCCAGCCGCCATAAGAATTAAAGAAAAGCATAATGACCACTTGTTCTTTATGTGTGGTAAGATAAGACTGTTAGCTAATGTCCTTGAAAAGCTCATAAAGGTATATTCAATATTTTTAGATACAACCCAAGAAGTCAAGTAACCTGCAGGAGCATTTTACCAAATTGAGGCGCCTTTAACTACAAATATGGCACAACCACCATTTTACTGGGGTTTTTAAATGCATGTTTAAATAAACATGCATTTTAGACATTCATGAGATGGAATTAAGAATATATGACCAACAATCATCTGGTATTGTCCAAATTAGACAACATTGGATTGGAGCTAATCAATCATCATAGTTTTGTGACAGCACACAAAGAGTTATCATAACCCAAAGTTGAATGACAGGTGAATATAATGATATTATTACTGTGGTTTGTGTTGAAAACGTATGTTTTACTGTCATAAAGTTCAGAATGTAACAAGGAAGTTGTATCCAACGCATTTACAATTTTACGTAGCATGCAGTGTGTCAATGACTTACATGTAGTCATACAGGGTGTCCCAATATAAATGCAATCCTCGCAATCGGTGTTATAATTTCAAAATTACTGAGAAATATTCAAATTTTATAACAGATTCTGAATGATGAACTTGTTTCGTACATCCTGTCCAATTTTTGTCTGATACGGTTGACTAGTTATGAAAACAAAGGCTATTATATAATCCGCTCTCAAATTACCCCATTCCAAGTTTGCCTGGTACTGCCTGGTTCTCCTGGTACTAATCCTGTCTGTTTTAAAAAAATAAATGACTAAAATATTTTTTTTTATTGTTTTATTATATCCACGGTCTTTTATTGTCTGTACAGTATTTTGTTCTACTCCTATTTAGAATAGTAACTTAGCGACTTGGCCAAATTTTATCTCCAGTGGGTCTGACATATCCGCGTGAATATTCTAAATTACAGCGAATTACAGCGGAAGGATTTAATACCAAAATGAATGGAAATGGTTGGGGCTATGATTTCAAAATTATTTTAAAAATGTTGAAATGTTGCGAGATATCTGTAAGCCTATCCTTTTTCTAAACACACTGTCAAATTTCATCTGATTTGCTTTACTGTTTTTTTTTTTTTTTTGGAACAAAGGCGATTACGTAAGTCACGTAAGTAGTAGCTTAAGTTACTATTTTCAATATGAGTAGAGGAAAATACTTTACTGGATCCTGGATTTTACTGGATTAGTACCAGGAGATATTTGTAGTTAAAAGACATTTTATTCAACTTTCAAGGTCAAAACTAGTGAACCGTATCACACAAAAATTGGACAGGATGTACGAAACAAGTTCGTCATTCAGAATATGCTATAGAATTTGAATAATTCTCAGTAATTTTTAATTATAGCACCGATTGCGACTACATGTAAGTCATTGACACACTGCATGCTACGTAAAATTGTAAATGCGTTGGATACAACTTCCTTGTTACATTCTGAACTTTATGACAGTAAAACATACGTTTTCAACACAAAACACAGTAATAATATCATTATATTCACCTGTCATTCAATTTTGCGAGGATTGCATTTATTTTGGGACGCTCTGTAGTTTTATCTTCTATCGTCTTGAAATGTATTTTATCACCAAATACGTTAGTGTTTTTTCATTATCAGTTTTATAATACCAGTAATGCAAATGTAGTAATTTGATCAATAGAAGTTGTTCTGCAAGGAATTTGGGCAATTAAATGTTGCCTCCAATCACAATTGTATTTGCCATTCTGTTCTTCAGTGCCACTTTTGTGGTTACCAGCTCTTCATTTTGGTAAAATGGGCCCTACGGGTTACTTGATTGTTGGGGTCATATCTTAAAAACTATTAACACTATCGCTATGAAATTTTCAGGGATATTAGCTAACAGTCCCTTCTTACCTTAAAACAACTAAAAAAATAATCATATGTTTTTGTTAAAAACCTATGGCGGCTGGCACAAAGTGTTGCGTTTTTATTGGGACACGCTGTACAGCGGGAAAAACTCAATGATAAAATTGTCGATTTGTACACCAACGAGTAGGTCAGATTCTATGGATTAATGTACTACGTGAATCAAAACAAATTGTGCAAGGATTGCAGATGACCTTGACCTTGATAAAATCACTAAATCATAGATTTGTTGTTGTAATAAAGCAAATCTAATATACTTCCAAGTGTTGAAAAAATGAATGAAATCGACTGAAAATAAGCCATATATTACAAATTTTGTAAGCACACCTATTTTTCCTCCATTCCAATGGGATTTATACAGTTAAGAGGGGGTGTTAAGTCAGGAACTTAGTCAAATGGCCATTTTTTTTTCATGTTTAATGGCATTAACATGTTTTCTTTCCATATATTTTAACAGAATATATGACATGAATTAAATGAAAGTTCCTTACTCAAGATGAACAGAGGAAAAATTTGCCACCAATCCGAGCACTCTGAATATTTGGCCCCAAAATGACCTTGAAAGTTTTTACCTAGCTATTAAACTATTGTCCACAGATAGGACAAATCATACATTGTTTTAATAAGCAAAACCTGTCAAATATGTCGGTGAACAAATCCAAAAAACAAAGAGAACAATTTCATATGTTTACCTCTGTACAAAAATTGACAAAAACATCAATTCTATTGCAATTAACTGTGGATTAAATACTTTGCCTAATAGAGGTGTAACAAAAAAGGAAAGTCAACATGATGACTAGAGGATGTTATACATTATAGACTGGATTATCTCTGGATAACCAGCCTTTTCTTGCGCAATATTTATACAATATTGACGTATAAATTGCTGATTGAGGGTATCTTTCTGAAAGAAAGAATAACAGATCATTGGAGTTGCACCTAATTTTTATTCATTAATATTTTTTCCTCCGCAACAGGTGGATTTCGTAGACCCTTACGGTCTCATGGTATTGTGACGCAAGGGTGCGGCCGGGATAGTGCACAAAAGTGGGTCAAAACATTCGCTATACAATATTCTTCTTTAGATAATAGCAATATTTCGTCGTCTACCGAAACGAGTCCGGTGAAGTTATGGTAAATCTACAGGGCGTACCAAAAAGAAGTAAACAGTCATAAACAATCCTAAAAAAGAAAATTTAATTATGATGTATTTGGCATATTTGTTACAGCAATTCAGTATCCATATTTTTTTTTCTTTCAGTGAGTGCAAAATCATTGGAGTGTGACAATTCGAAAAAATTATGGCTATTTCCGCATTCACTACTTTTGTTATTTTAACTCTGTTCTTCGAATCACTCTCACTTAATCCTCCACATTTCCTCCACCTCTTTGGATGCACATTCCAAACACATGCCTTCCTCAACATGGCGTTCACAGCTCTTCTGATTAAGGCTCTGTCCTGTCTGACAATATCAACCTCTGTCGTTATTTCCATGCTTGAAGCCTCATTAAGGTCTGCTGGAGGAAGGTCGTAAAAACTCTGGATTTGAGGTGTCTCCACAACACAAAAATCTACGGAGTCACATCAGGAGATCGTGGTGCCCGGTCGTGGTGGCCATTCGATTTGATGGTTAAGGGCAATAACACGATCTCCAAATAACTCAGCAAGACGATCTGTCACAGTTCGTCTTCTGTATGTAGAGCGCCCCATCTTGTGCCCACCACGCTCGTTGAAATTGGCCATTTCGCTGCAGCTGAAAACGAGGAAGATTATGTTCAATGAAGGAAACAGCATCTTCATTGATCATCTGGAGGTATCGATCCCCATTGATGTTCTGTCTGAAGAAGACGGGTCCAATGAGCGTTTCCCAACAATACCCATGATTCGAACCCATTATTGTTTTGGCACTTGTGCTCGGTTAACAAACATCAAAAATCGTTATTGATTTTGAGACTGTGATTGGAAAGATACCAATGTACATGAACTCAAATAAAAAAACGGACCAAATACTACATACATTCTACATTTAGGATACTTTCAAACTGTTTTACTTCTTTTGATACACCCTGTATTTCACAATGACATTCGTCAAAATCGTGTTCATTTTTTATTTGCTTATATTCAAATAAGACTATGAGTGTTGTCGGTGCAGCAGGAGATATGGTCCACCGGCCCATATTCCACCTACAACGGTGAAGAATAGGGCAACTCGATCAATTACTCATTCAAAATTAGTTTCATTTTCACGCTTTATTCCGTTGTCGTCTATGGAGCCCGGACCTATGGCATGGGCGGGGCCTATCTTCTTTTACACCGTCTAAAATTAAAAGCAGTTTTCATCATCAACGGTTAAACATAATGTTGCTTATGTTTACTTTGGTTGTTATAGGGATAAAAAGGCTATCAGATTTTTTTTTTAATTTCGTGTCTTTTAGGCTTTGTGTTGAGAATTTTTCAGAGAGACCCAAACATATTGGTTGGTGGCCTTTCGCCCATACCATGCGTAGAGACTGACACACCGACATATACCATAACACATGCAATTTCAGCTGGTATTGATTTCTTCTTTAAAAAAATATCAGTTCGAATATGTAACGGTCTATTTTGTAACATAACTATAATTAAAGTATCTTTAGCAAATAAAATGACCATTGTTCAACCAATAAAGAGTCAGTTATTGAAACTCTGTCCATACCAATGTCTCAGTTAATCAAATTGCTCAGATATTTTTGTTTTGCATCATCTCTTAGGTTATATTGTACAAATACAGTGTTCTAAGGCCGAAGTTTTCTGTTTTTGGGGATATTGATTTTGCAATCCTACAATTATTCTCCCACCTTCTATTATTGGACAATAATTTTGTGTTCAATGTTTTTTACCAAAAGCATTAATGCAGACCATGTAAACGATGCATCTTTGTGTGGCTCAAAATGGCCAAACAAGACTTTTTAAGTCTCTCAGAAAATAGGCATAACTTCTTCCTTCAATGCCCAAATGACACCAAATACATGTTTATCCGAAATATATCACGCTGGCTTCTGTTTCGGTATTGCGTGCGGCGTTGTAATATAGCACAGGGAATAAAGATGGCAGCTTCCATGATTGTTGTACAGTCGTGACATTTGTCAGAATAATCTGGATTTTTTCGCAAGAATACTCCAATGACCATGAAAACCATCTGGTACGTCTTATTTAGGGATATTTCATTATATATGTGCCGATAGATTTATGCCAATAAATTCCTTTAAGCGAAATTTCAAATATCTGCGTAATCATTACGTTCACAAAATAATTAAAATGACTGTATCCATCCACGGAAATAGGAAAGATTCTAATTACTATGAAAGTGGCCCTGCATTGCTTCTACTTTCAGCAACTCAATGCCAACGATGATTCGACTAGTCTAGCATTCAACACATTTAAGCCAGATATACAGACTACAAGGATACGAATATATCCACGAAGTTGGTATAATGATATATGTCTCCGAATGGAATTCATAGGATGCCTTTGGAAAGGTAAGACGTTTCTTTGAAATTAAATTATACAATTGAGTTGAAAGGAGTTAACGAGCGAAATTAAAGAATGAGCCGAGAAGTCAATTTAAGTTGGGTAGTATAACAGTACATGTAGGCAATAACAGTGTGGACCAAAACAAATACTTTTCGGAGCAGCATATTATTTCAAAGCATCGTGTCTTAGTCAGTTTTGTTCGATTAAGTATATTGTCTTTGTTTTGTTTGACCTATAACGTTTAAGTTAGGTGGCGACCTGTTCCGTGTCTTCCGATTACCTTCTCCATATCATTTTGTTTGTGTTAGGTGAGCAAAAGCCAGCCACTTGCAGGTATGTTTCGCATATCTATGCCAGTAACGAAAATACAAAAATATGAGTTTTGATGATTTTTCGATGTATCCGGATTAGCAAAATCGCCTGCTTATCCTTTATTTTTTGCAGATATCTTATACAATCCACCTTTCTTTCAATTTCTAGCGGCATAAAAATCCCAGTTAGTTACTTACATCGTGAAACAAGTAACTGTAAACCCACCCTGCCCAGGGGCTGACTTCACGATATGAGAGATCAGAAAACAAAATCTAAACTGGGGCTGAGAGCTAAAATATCCAATAGGCCGATTTCATAGTTTTCGCTGAATGGATCAAGTTACTAACTTGGGCCCCCTGAGCCCCTCTCGTAAATTCACTATAGTAGTGCAATTAATTCCAGTTGGGAACAAATGTTTCAATAGTTTATTTAGTCATTATTCTTTCTGATGCTGAAAAGTGTAAAGAAATAAGACTGATAGAATAACATATCTGCTCAGATAGAAAATGAAGCTGTCTCCATGTCATCACAATAATTTATACGTTTGGACAAAGATTACGACACACTACATTCCTTCATACACAATCTGGTGCAGTAAACCTCTTAATTATGGTAATGCCATTGGACATGTACAAAATGTTTTTACAAACGTGTAATTTTCTCTCAACAACCTAATGTGCTATCAGCACGAATTTTCCATGAACATTTGAATGAAAACAAACGATGAAATGCACTTTCTTTAAATCCAATTTATTCACAAAGCGTCAAAATAACAAGACAAAGAAAAATGGCCGACGAAGAACCGATACCTCCCTTCGCACTACCACCTCATATCGCAACTGCTGGACCACCGAACACCACCTTCAACATGCAAGACAGAAATGAATACACCCCGTACTCACATCATCTCGACTATAATTTGCTTTGCTTATGAACCCGATTGGCTTAGAATTCCAGGGTCGATTTAATTTATCAGTCCACCTGTTAAATTAATCAAAAGAGGACAATATTATGTCTCACAGCCCTCGCGCACATTTGTTTTTCGTCGTGCGTTTGGTGCTGTTTGGTTGTTTTAATTTGCTATACATCTATGTCTTCGTTATTCAAATGTGGAGAAAAAACACCATGGTCTCACTATCATGTTGATTTCTTAAAATAATTACCACATAATGCATATACGGCAGCAAATCAGTCTTTGCAGGGTACTAATTGACTGACTACTTCACTTAACACGTAAAACAAAATATCAGGCGTGACGTGGAATTACTCAAGCAGAGATATTTAATAAATGTTTTGTGACTGTTGCAATAATGTGTTATCACAAATACTCCAAGAGCTACGTATAATTCCAACAATTTATGTGTTAATAAATGTATGCTACAAACTATAATGATGTTAATCAAGTCTCAATTTTATGTGTCATCTAATGATTATTTCTTTGTTGTTTCTTGGGTTTAAGATTTGATTTCTCCCGTAGATTTCTCTTCCGGAGATTTGCTAAACCTCTTAATCATAGATTATAAAGTGTATGGTAGGGCGATTATAAGGAAGATATTGTAAGGAAGCTTATCTTGAAAATCTGAATTCAATATCAATTCTTTCCAGCTTGCAACAGACGCCTAGGCATGGAATCAAAGGATATTTCATGGCAGCAGATGAGCTTTTCTGATCAAATAATTTGGGAAGACTATAACGAATCTCAGTTGCTTGAAGTAGGTCGTCTTCACGGACCCGTATGTTGGATGCCTGACACCGGAAGTACTCATTGGATAGAGGTCAATCTGCGTAGTTTACATACCATTACCGGAATAATAACTCAAGGAGGGTTTTCTTGGAACAAACATGACGAAGAGCAGGAGGCGATGTGGGCACAAAGTTTTCGAGTGCTGTACACGAGGAAGAAATCTCTCATTGAAGAAAGTTGGCCAATCTACCAAATGTTGAATGGAAAACCTATGGTAGGGTTAAAAGCTTGTCTCATATACCCCCTTGCACAAATAAGTAGAGTAACTTTTACCTCATATCTCTATTTTCGTGTGTTTTTTTTTCGTTTGTGTGCGCTCTTCAAAAGAGATTGCTGTTATTGCTTTAACCAAAGCTACATGCAAACTGTTTTCGAATAAACAATATTTTATAAAATTTTTATGATCACCTGTCAACTTGTCAACTATCTTTGTCGATCTAAAAATCAATGATATATGAAGGAAACATATGGTGTTTGTGAAATATTAGATTCAAGGTAGCGTCTACCCAAGCCACACTTTCTAATATCAAGAAAATCTTGTTTGTCATCAGGCCTGTAGGATGTTTTTAGAGGAGGGGCGATTTTTTTTCAAAAGGGGGGACTTTCTCCCAAAGTCGGACGAAGTTGGCGAAAGTGGATCTTTTATCAAAAATTTAACCTTTCTTTGACAAACAAGCATAAAAACTTTAATTTTTGGTTCGCTCCGATATTTCTGGTCTTTTTGGCCCTTTTAGGGATGGGGGGGGGGGGGGGGGGGCTTTTGGAATTTTGGGGAGCGTCCGCCCCCTCCCAACCTCACCCCCACTGGTTACGCCCCCACTGGTTACGGTTACAGGCCTGTTTGTCACCCTCTGTTACTTTTATTTTCACAACTGTTCTTATATTAAACGGCCTTTGTGCCCGGCTATTGAAAGAGAAAGCAAAATATATCGCCGATGAGAAGGAGAGTGATATTGTAAAATAATTATAATACACAATATATATTTGTTGGGCGTTTGCGGGAAAATATCAATAAGCAATCCTAACTTGTCACCAAAGACAAATATATACATTATTTGAAAAGCTATTTTGCCAATTGTAGACTAGTCTGGTAAAATGACTGACAATATTAGCAGCAGTTAATATTACAGCTCTTTTTTAAATGAGTTTTACAGATTCTTTGGCATCTTGGTGGAAAGGTATTTGGCCCCTCCATATCCCCTCTTGGCCCTCCATATCCAGATGTACAACATACTTTTATCAGTTGATAAGACCGAATAAAACAATACGAATAAATTTATTCGTCA
This sequence comes from Ophioderma brevispina, assembly GCA_023653785.1. Taxonomy (NCBI): domain Eukaryota; kingdom Metazoa; phylum Echinodermata; class Ophiuroidea; order Amphilepidida; family Ophiodermatidae; genus Ophioderma; species Ophioderma brevispina. The sequence continues at coordinate 29,911 of JAMKCH010001321.1, forward strand.
TTTTCAGCACTGGTGGCTGCCATCATTGCAGGCAGACAGGAAATTTGGAGCATTAAAATATGGTGAGATATCACATCCAGGGAGGTGGGAAGAGTTAAGAGTATTGTTTGGCAACAGTTGATCGTTGTATATTATATTGACGAGTTGGGAATGTTTGTACTTTAAAGTGGGGATAGTCATTAAGAGAGGTCAAATATGGTGAGTTACTCATTATTGGCAGAGTTAGATATGGCAAAGTTTGGGATGTGGCGTCTTATGTTGATGTATTGGGGATGGTTTGAAAACCATACAAAATTGAAGGCCTTTCTTTTTGTCGCGTTTTAAATGTGTGAGTTAACTCAGAGTATTGCAAGATGTGTGTTGGAAAAAGCATTCTGGTTTGGTGTGTTACGAAGAAATAAAAAGGAGGTTGACTTGTAAGTATAGGGAGGGTAATTTAGAGGGGTAAATATAGGGTATGGTGAGTTGTCACCTTACAGTACAGAAAGTATTTTGATGTAGATATGATTTCATATTTGGAAAGTAATGTGGGAAGAAGCAAAAAAAAAAAAAAAAAAATGATTTACTCTGTGGTAACTCTCCATATTTAAACTCTCGCGAATAACCTGCCCTAATTCAAAGTGTTGTAAACATTAAACACAGTCATCAACACCCCCCACATCACACTTTTTCTTATCGTAACTCTTCTAATACTCTGAAGGTAACAACTCACCATATTTTACTCTCCAAAAATGATCCACTTCAAGTACAAACATTTCCACTAATCACTACAACATGCTACATCACAGCGTTTGCTAAAATAATTCTTCAAAAAGGTTGTTTTGAAGTGACACCTCACCGCATTTTAAAAATCTCCAAAAGATCTCCATATTTAAGTACAAACATCACAACATGACTTTCCGACGATTGATTTTTCATATCAAGTCGTAATATTGTTCTATATTTTGTTCTCATTACATACAGCCATATTCGAATTTTACAATGTGCAACTAAAAATTTGTAAGGGAAACATTTCATTCATTCTAAAAAAAACAGTCCTATTCACTTGTATGTATAGTATGGTAGCTAGCTGGTAGCTATAATGTCTTAATGGCGGCGCCCATGAATAAGGGACGAATTTTTTTATTCGTATTAATACATTCGATCCAACTGACTGTTTTATAGTTGAAACTTACTTGCAGACCCATTTTCCTGTGAGGTTCAGAGACAGTTTCATTGCCGTTCCCGCAAGCAACTGTACAACCGTGCAACAATTATATATAGCAATGGTCAGGAAAATTTGAGACTATGAACACGCGCACAGACAACATGAAGCATAAGGAAGAAGACGGACTGCCAGTACCCAAAGATAAACATTGCTCGCGGAGTGAGACAAGCTCTGAGAATTAACCAAAATATCAGCTCAATCCTTCTTCCCGATGCATGTTGTCGGTTCTTGATGGTTATAGTCATGAATTTCCGAACCATGCTATAATAACCTGTTTGCAATAAGGTGCACGGTTTGCTTGTGGGAAAATGCAAGGCAAACGGTCTCTGAATGGGTATATATTACTAGAAAAGTTTGTTGTACATCTGGATATGGAGGGGCATGATACCTAATACCTTTCCACAAGATGCCAAGTTAGTTTTGAAATACTTCAGAATTTGTTTATTTTATTCATTATTAGTGATTTTGTGCCGACCATGCTAATCTGTTTTTTGAAAATCGGCGAGTTTACATCTCATTTACATTTCAAGTAACCCAGTCATTTCCCAAGTACTAACACATATTCAAAACACATTCAGCAGTCCGTGGACAGCTGGATAATGGTTTCCTTCGGCAGAACAGGAATAACAACAATGGTTAGGAATGATGAATTCGGTGATTCTTTTTTTTTCTAATGTGCGGGAAGAACATGCTTGTTTCAGAATATCTAAAACTTTTGTTATCATCTCAGTTATGGTTTTTTGAATACAATATAATCAATCACGGTCCTAATCTTTTTGACTCACACTGTAAACATTTTACAGGTCTGAAGTAGGGTAATATTCAAATGTCTTTGTCACTGTATACGTATATGACTCTCTACATTTGATGTTACAAATGTTTCGCGATCATTCACTGAGGTATGGAGATGAAAAGGTAAATACCATATTTATTTAAAATTAAAGAAGTTCGAAGATGATGATTTAACGCGGTTTCTTCTAATTAGTTATAAAATCATATTTTAAAAAAAAACATCATCTTAAATGAAAATACAACAAATTTTCTTTAATTCAAAAATGTAAACTAATACATGTAAGAATCATTACTATCAATTGACTAATATCCAATTGTCGCCATCACCAGTACAATCTTTAATGGAAGTCTGCGCTCTCACCTGAGGTAAACACCGGATAATATTGTTGCATTTTTACATTAACTAATAGTTTTTTTTCGGTGTAACGCATCCGAGAATCCCATGACAGAGTGTTCCTATAGCTTGTCCGATTAACTATAACGGCATACATGCCGCCACCACTATTTCATTACAACAACCGGTGTTAAAGTCACATAGTCACTCGTGAGCTATAGGATCCCTTGCTCCTAGCGACAACGTAATAAAGCGGCACACTGAATGTTTCCGGACTATGATACGGGGCGGCTGTAATTACTTTACACAGTACTTCTACAAACCGTATGTATTATCCTTTTTTTATGATTATGTTAAATATCAGGAATTTCCGGCGTACCCCTATCCTGTGACAGAGATGCGCCATTACTTTGATAGACCCTTCATAGCCAGACGGGTGCGGATACAAACCCATCTTCGTGGGGAAAACCCTTCCTTAGATTTGAATTCATGGATGTAACTTATCAAGGTAATATTTTTCTCAGTGTCTTTTTCTCTCTCTCTAAACAGTCCACATTTTCTGGGCAGGCTTAAAAAGCACTTTTGCCTGAAGAAACGGCTGTTTTGCGACATATTATCTATCTGACATAGTTAGTTTGTGGTTTTGCATAAGCCAGCGGCCACGCTGGAAATTAAATCAACATAGATAGAATCAACCGCGATTGTTTTCTCTGCTAAGGAAAATCCTAATTTAAAATTAAGCAATTTGTGTTGCTGCGGAATTATTTGACACCGCGTTAAAGTCTTCAGAAAATAAACTACAATGTCCACTTTCCTAATAGTCCATGCTACATGTTCATTGGTACTGAATCTCAACCTTGTTTTTATATATAATGTTTTTCCACTGTTTCTAGACCAGTTTGTTTATCTGATTTGAATCCGATGAAAACAAAATGGTAATAAACCATTGAAAAACATTCTTAATATATAATATAACAAGGTCCCATGGTCTGTAGTCCTGAACTCAAAGAACTTTTAACAAATAATGAATGGGCTGAAACTGTCGCAGTCACATTTATAATAATCGACCACCACACCTATTGTATTCATATACGTTCTGTCTATTCAAAAAGTGTGACTATAATTTTCAGATGATTGTCCATTTGTGCTGAAGGGCGATTTGATCTGACGGAATTCTGCCTCGGATCGGTGGAATGAAGAAAATAATGAAGCCATTGTCATTACATATTCGCTGAAGGGAGCCATCCTCTTATAATAAACTCCCAAAGCATGCAAAATGCCCTTAACCGCTCTTCGGAGAAAAATAAAATTCCCTACCGTTTAACACACAATATGTCATTGAGTCTAAAGTCTCGAATGGTTTCGAACATTTCCGAAGATTTCCGTTGGCCATATGATCCACCTAGACCTTTTTTTTTTCAACTTTCCGGATTTCACCTGAAGCTACAGAGCTGAAGGTAAAGACGAAGATCTGTGTTTATGCTGACAGGTGATGACGGTTTTATCCTGGCGTGCTAACGAATTGTGAAAAAGATGTGGTTGGAACGGGCAACCAAACCATCTGTCAGACAAGGTAAGGGACACAAACAAGTAAAACGCAACCGTCATTATTTGAAACAATTGGTGGTTTGGGCTACATACTAATCATGTTTCAACTAAATTGAAAGCTTGCAAGCAGTTTGTTTAACTAACTACTTTCCCATGTAGGTAACCTTCGCATCCCTTCGGGGCTAAAATGGTTTCCATTTTAAAATGTGGATAAGAAAACCATAACGAAGAGAACCACCGGAATTGTCATATGAATGAATCACATTTGCTTGATTTATATGCGAATCGAACTAATCTCACTAATGTAATCATACAGCCCATAGATAAGTATTCATAACTGTTCATCCATTTAGATAGGACGAGTGTATGGTCAACGACATGGATGTTTCACACACTCCTGTGTCAATTTCCTGGTGTTTCTCACTGCGCATGTCCCCGTGGAGGCATCTCGATCGATTTAAATGGAAAGACTTGTCTCGTAAAGTAGCATTAATCATTGTGTTATGTATGAATCGAATCATAGATTATTGTATACCATCTCCATCACATTCTCAAATAATGATCTGCAATAATATTCCGTCACAAAAGTATTGGCCGGATGCATTACAACGCCTCTGTGGCACACCAAGCTTACATTTTTCAATACTTGACTTCTCTCTCTTCTCCGCGTAGTCATAGGCTGGCCGGAGGGGGTAGCCCCAGACTTTCTGTCTGTTAACGTGACCAGACACAGAAACTGAGCGTCAGCCGTACACTGTACCCCTTTTCACAAATGAGATGCTTATTCGTACTCTCTAATCATTTGTGAGACTCATGCAGAACAGTACTCGCCCAGGCGCGGATCTAGGGAGGGCGGAGGGGGCTCGCGGTAATTCTACAAACTCTTGCAAAATCACCCATTTTGGACAAGTTTTCAGCCTTTCAGACTCCCCCGGTAATTTTGGACGTTTTTCAAATCCTGGACGCCTCTGGCCTCGCTGACGTCTGATTTTCTCACCTCGTGCTCGCGACATCTGAAACTTGCTCAAAGTGCAAATCTCAAGCAGCATGCTACGACATGTTTGATCTTGACAAAGCCAAGTTTTTAATGAGGCCAACCCTTGTTGATCTCCTTAGATTCTCTTCGTGTCTCCGTTTAGGCCCTTTTTGATTAAGCGATTCATAGTTTTAATTTGGGTCACCTGACGACCTTATGCTTACAAAACGTAATTTTAAATGGCCCGCGTTTGTACGATGCCGCATCTTATCCAAAATCAACTGCGGTACGCCCATATGAAGTGAAAAAAAGAGCCTGCACTAAATGTGTTAATGGGTTCTAGGCAACATTGACCTGCTGATTCCAGACTTTGATGATGCAATTTTGTCATCCTTGAGACATGTTTGAGGGGAAATTTTGTAAATGGTTTTCACACGGGGTTAAAGGTATATAGCCATATCAGTCAGGTGGTTACTAAGGATTAAAAAGGTATTAATGTTTCCTATATTACAACTCTGTGTTGCCACGACTTGCCAAACACTGTTCAAGGTCATCATGGGGTAAACAGTTTACTATATTTTTTTAAATTTCCAATTCCAATTACGCTCTTATGTTATTCACTCAAAGATATCAAACAGACCGCATAGTGCTGATCCCCCATAACACTATTACTCTCATATCACTCTCTATCAAATTTGAGACCAATTTAAAAAAAATGTGCGTTATACATTTCCCCCCTAGGGTGACCTTGAACTCATTTAAAGATTAAGCCTACTGTTTAAAATATTTCAAACGCTACCTAAGGAAAAAACTCTTACTCCATCATACAACAAATGAACACATTTCCTATGGGCCAATGTTGCTTATAAACCATCAAAACTGTTCGTAATATGCAGGTCTATAGTTCTATCACTAGACTTTATGTAATATTGTTGGTTTTGTGTAAGAACTTTTTTTTTTCAAATGTTAATAACATGGACACTTTAACACGATCGCCCTCATAAAGTGTTATTTTAAATAATTGGAACCAAAATTGGGACCCAAATTGGTAAAAACTACCTTTGCTGCCCTGTATGTTCACGTATAGTTTTTTTGAAATAGTAACCATGTTTAAAACGAGTAAGTCTAAGTGATTGATTCTATAAAGACCTCTCTTCTCCACTCGTATGAAATGCTTCTACTATTTGGAATGGATCCTCGATAGAATTTCTAAATAGGATCATCATGCCGTGTTTGTGCAAATTTGGTGATTTTGTTCATGTTGTAACAATAATTTTGCTAAGGCCACCATTATGTGTTGGCGCCGCACAGTGGAGTGTCCAAAGGTTAAAGTCCTGTTGGATCCATTGCGTTTTGGGTCCTGGGCCAAGGCGCTCACCTTCACTTGCATCTCTTCCAGTATTTAATGAGGAAGGTAAAATTAGGACGAAGAAATGGATACTGAAAGCGTCCAGGTAACTTATCTCCGACACGCACCTTTAACTTCTTTTCCACTCAATGAAAGGTAATTTTAGTATGAAAACCTTTTACTTTTTAAATCAGTCATCTCGGTTGGGTAATTTTCTTTTCTGACGCTCCGCTATATTATTATCTAGTCTTACGCCCTGTGAGGCCCTCCCCAATCCTTCCTTTACTATTTTGCAATGATCTTTGAGAGAAATGCTCAAATGAATAAAAAACAATAATTCAAATCATATAGAAGCCATACTACTTACACATACCTAATTCCTTTGTCATTTTGTATTTACAAGTATTATTCATATTTCTAGTATCGTGTACATTCATAAATTTTTCATTTTAGTTTCCGCAGAGTGCACTTCGGGGGAAGACGAGACAGTTCAATTGCGTGAAGGAATACACCTTCCATTGTCTTAGATGCACTTCCACAACGGCCAATGAATGTACCGAGGAACCGAGTTCGACACCATATGATTCTTATGGGACATCAGGCGAATGGTTTGACATAATAGACATCACTGCATACTCTCCATATTATAACAATTACGCTGATTTAATTGACTATTACGGAATATCAGGCCCAGATGCCGGGACTGGAGTAGGATCGACGTATCCTGACACCGGCGTTCAGACTGGCATAGGGTGTAATGACGGTTGGTGTGTTTTTTGTATCAATGTACACTTACTTCAGATAAGGGACGCACCATTAGACTTCAAGGGGGGGGGTTGGAAGTTTGGGTGAGGGTTTTTTTTTTTGGCTTTTGGAGGCAGGGTTTTTTTTTCTTCAAGTCATAGGCTGGATTTTTTTTGCCTATACTTGAGGATGTGTTTTATAAGGTGCGGGTAAAGGTTTTTTTTTAATGGAAAGCGGGGAAAGTTTTTGCTCTTATGGTGGGTGAAGTTTTTTTTAGAAAACTTCCAAACCCCCCCCCCCTTTAAGTCAAATGGTGCGTCCCTAATGGGGATTTTAGCGATATGTCGGCAAATTAAGATGCCGTATTTTCAGAACTAAAACATACACCTCTGATACTGTGTACAATATCAAGTGTTAAATGAAATGGCTGTTGATGGGATTAAACGGCAATACCTGATTCCTATCCTTGACCTTACTCTCTTATCAAAACTTAAGATTTTTTATATCATTACACTCCCAATTGTGTAAGGTAGAATTGCCCAATTCCCCCCCCCCCAAGTTGTTCAATTATCAGCAGTGAAATTTATTGACAAACATCGTTTGGCGGTAAATATGAAAACAAAATAAAACTAAATATTTAAATAGCTTGTTCAACAAATGGGTAACTATTGACCAAATATTGGTTAAATGTTACTCAATAACTTATATTGTTCATATTTGAACTTACGTTAGGCATTGCAGCATGGTCATATGGAACCGGACTTGTACATTTGGGTAAAAAGGTTTGAAGAGGTTTTTCTATAGTAAAGAAGGATACTGAATCCAAATTTGGGGTGTAACCTTTGGGAAATGTGTGTGGGGAACATTGCAAATAGTACATGGGTAAATTTGAAATCAGATCCAGTTGTGTAAAATACACACCAATGTATTTGTCTTGGATATAAGGTATAGTTTGTCTATATTTCGACCTTTAGTTACACAGGCATCTTCCCGTTAAGGTCCAGGAGAAAAATTAAGCGATGCTCAGACTTCGTTGAATATAAGTTGTGATAGTGTGTTTAGTGTTTTTCATTTTGCTTTCTGTATTCCCTTCGATATTCCAGAAATGGATGATTTACGCTGCGAGTGTATGTGGCACCGCATATCATCCACGAGTGTGGACAATCTACATCGTATGGAGAGCAATAAGGCCGCAGGATTCATTCAGGCCGTAGCATTTCCACCACATTATCATACCGGGTCCTGGTGTGAAATTAATATTGAAGTTCCTCTTGGAAACTTTGTCAGGCAAGTTTAAGAATATTATTTTCTTTTTGTTCCCATAATACTGAGATGTTTGACATTGTCCAGTTCAGGCAATCTTTTTGTTAAATGTACTGATTTTCAATTTGCAAAGACGGGGTTGTGTCAATAAACAACAAGCAAGCAGGTTATGGAAGTGCTAAAATCTTGAAACGCCCCAAATTGGCTTTCAATGAATAGGGCAATTCGGCGCCCACATAAGACCCCTCCCGAGGACTTGCTCCATACCTACGCCACTAAACCCAGTCAATTTACAGAAATCTGAATAGGAATTATATTTTTCCCATAATTTTATTTCCTGGACTTGGTTTTGATGGGGAAAAAGAAATAATACACAGAACCATCAAAAACCGCAGACATACATACAAGCCAAAAGACATACATTACATTATTGAAACAAAATTCAACTCATAGACAGGGAGAGAAAAGAAGGCGGCCAACTGTAATAGATTTGTTTAGATATTAGTAACCTGCTTCTAGTATATAAGGACATTGGGAGTGTAACATGGAGTGTAAGGACTTCGCCAGTAGTTAGATCTGCAGGGTTGGTAGATCTGAGCAGTATTACTATCAGGATTTATAGTTCATAACACATGGGCTTAAAAGCTCTTTTTTCGGCTCTCATCTTTGAAGCGAAAAGAGCTTTAGTCTTGGAATCAAAAGGGATTCCAGTTTGTGGTCCTAAAAGTGGACATTTGCGACAGACGAACTTTGCATAAACTACAGATTTTTTGTGTCGTCAATGGACCAATAGAACCTTGTTTTGAACTGTTGACAACGTTATCTTCAGGACTGCTATTAAGATGGAAATATACATAGTGAATAAAAAAATGCATTGTGCATGAAAAAACACAAACTTTGAAACGACCTGTGTTACTCAATTGTGACGCATTTGATGTTTTCATGTTCTGCCAGGTTTTCGACTTTCTATGCTTAAAAAAAATGAAGGAAAATTTGGTGAGATAAGGGAGATAGGAAAAAGATTTTAGCGGCTGATCCATTTTTACACATTCTAATCGGATTTACACAGTAAAGCTGGGTTTTGGGTTTTTGGGTTCCATTTATTTTGTCTGAATATGATGACAAATCATTTGGATCAGGTCGTTGAAAAATCTTGTAATCTCTATCACATTTCTTCACCAAATTACGTCATTTTTCAGCATATAGAAATTCGAAAATATGCAGATCATGAAAACATCCAACCGCGACACACCTGCAGGTCAGGGTCAAAATTTGGTGCTTTTTCATGCACATTTTTTAAATTTTTTATTTATTCTCTGTATTTACCGGTGACGGAGCCCGTAATTTGGGGTATGTTTTTGATAAATTATGTTTATCTCAGTGTGAAACGAGTTACTATCTCGTTGTACGAGTTACTATCTCGTTTGAACGAGATACTATCTCGTGGAACGAGATACTGTCTCGTTTGAACGAGATAATATTCGTTTGAACGAGAGACTATCTCGTTTGAACGAGATACTATCTCGTTGACGAGTTACTATTAGTTTTTGAACGAGATATATCTCGTTTGAACGAGATACTATCTCGGATTTGACACGAGATACTATCTCGTTGGACGAGTTACTATCTCGTTTGAAGGAGTTACTATCTCGTTTGAAGGAGTTACTATCTCGTTTGTACCAATTATTAACTCGTTTGTAAGAGATACTATCTCGTTTGAAGAGATAATATCTAGTTTGAACGAGATACATCTCGTTTGAACGAGATACTAATCTCGTTTGAACGAGATACTTATCTCGTTTGAACGAGATACTATCTCGTTTGAACGAGATACTATTCGTTTGTACGACATAGTATCGCGTTGAACGGGTTACTATCTCGTTTGAACGAGTTATTATCTCGTTTGTACGGAGTTACTATTCGTTTGAACGAGAGACTATCTCGTTTGAACGAGGATAATATCTCGTGTTGAACGAGTTTAGCGTTTGTACGGTACGAGTTATTATATCGTTTGTCGAGTTATTATCTCGTTTGAAGGAGATGCTATCTCGTTTGCACGAGGTACTATATCGTTGTACGAGTTATTCGCGTTTGAACGAGATATTACCTCGTGGAACGGATTACTATCTCGTTTGAACGAGTTACTATCTCGTTTGAACGAGTTACTATCTCGTTTGAACGAGTTACTATCTCGTTTGAAGGAGTTACTATCTCGTTTGAACGAGTTACTCATCTCGTTTGAACGAGATTCCTATCTCGTTGTACGAGTTACCTCTCGTTGGAACGAGATACTATCTTGTTGTACGAGTTACTCTCTCGTTTGTACGAGATAAACTATCTCGTGTGAACGAGGTTCTGTCTCGTTTGTACGAGTTACGATCTCGTTTGTACGAATTATTAACTCGTGTGGATGAGATACTATCATCGTTTGTGTACGAGATACTATCTCGTTTGTACGACATAGTATCTCGCTTTTGAAACGAGTTACTATCTCGTTTGAACGAGTTATTATCTCGTTTGTACGAGATTCTATCTCGTTTGAACGAGATTACTATATCGTTTGAACGAGATAATATCTCGTTTGAACGAGATACTATCTCGTTTGACGATATACTATCTCGTTTTGAACGAGTTACTATCTCGTTTTTATACGAGTAACTCGTTTGAACGAGATACTATCTCGTTGAACGAGATACTATTCGTTTGAAACGAGATACTATCTCGTTTGTACGAGTACTATCTCGTTTGAAACCGAGATACTATCTCGTTTGTACGAGTACTATCTCGTTTGAAACGAGTTACTATCTCGTTTGAGGTGTTACTATCCGTTTGTACGATTACTATATCGTTGTGAACGAGATACATCTCGTCTTGGTGAACGATGATGATATATCTCGTTTGAACGAGATACTATCTAGTTTGAACGAGATACTATCTCGTTTGAACGACCCCCATAGTATCTGTTTGAACGAGTTACTATCTCGTTGTACGAGTTATTAACCCTTTGTATGAGGGATTACTATCTCGTTTGTACGAGATACTATCTCGTTGTACGACATAGATCCGTTTGAAACGAGGTTTACTATATCGTTTGAACGGTATTATCTCGTTTGTACGAGTTATTATTAGTATTGTACACAACGAGATAGTATCTCGTTTTCAAATGAGATAGTAAACTTCGTCAATCGAGATAGTAGCTCGTTCGAACGAGATAATATCTGGTTCAAAAGAGATAATACTCGTCAAACGATTGTAGTAACTCGTTCAAAGAGATATTATCTCGTACAAACGAGATAATACGTACAAACGAGATAGTAACTCGTACAAACGAGATAGTATCGCGGTCAAACGAGATTAGTATCTCGTTCAAACGAGATAATATCGTTCAAACGAGATAAAATCTAGTTCAAACGAGATAATAAACCATACAAAACGAGATAGTAACTGTCGTCAAACGAATAGATCTATACAAACGAGATAAAACTCCCCCACCGCTATATAAACGAGATAGTAACTCGTACAAACCAATTAGTATTCGTTCAAACGAGATAGTATCTCGGTTCAAACGAGATAGTATCTCGTTCAAACGAGATAGTAACTCGTTCCAACGAGATAGTATCTGTTTTGTCAAACGAGATAATAACTCGTACAAAGGAGATAATAATAACTCGTGGGCCAAACGAGATAGCATCTCATTCAAACGAAATAAATCTCGTTTGTACGAGTTAATAACTCGTACAAACCAGAGCTAGTAAATCGTTCAAACGAGATATTATCTCGATTGAACGAGTTAATATCTCGTACAAACAAGGATAGTACTGTCAAACGGTTTAGTAATCTGTTCAAACGAAAGATAGGAACTCGTACAAACGAGATAGTAACTCGTTCAAACGAGATAGTAACTCGTTCAAACGAGATAGTAACTCGTTCAAATTAGATAGTATCTCGTCCAACGAGATAAAAAAATAATTTTCCATGACCCCTACGGGCTCCGTATTAACTCCAAACACCAATAAAATAAATTCGGTTATTATAAAAAAATCAGATAACTTGTGCACAATGCTCATTGTGCTTAAACTGGTCTTTCTCACCTTGACATCAAGGAGATTGCGTAGCACTATGATATAAGCCATGAAACACAGGATGTAGTTTAGAATACGTATATCACTGCAAATACACCAAAATCTAGTTTTTAACCATGCTTGGTTAAAAATTGAAGATCGATCTAATTTCTGCGAATATCGGGCAAAATTCGATGATTCGCTGGGAAGGTTAACGGAAATAAAGAGATTTTGTATCAAGAGAAGTACTCCATGTAGAACCCATTCGGTAACAAAATGTACTATCGTTTACAGATTTATTAGGAGTTGGCTGCAACCAACACCTCTGGTTAAATGTGTACAAAAATATACACCTGTTAGAGGAGGGATAGTCAACTTTTTTCAAAATAGAATTTAAAGGTTGTCCGTTGGGAATTTTGTTTTTCATTTCTATAGGTTTCTCTTTCACGAGATGATTCCGTCGACGGAAACCCAATTCTTCGTCATGTCTGGATACATTAATTTCTGATCACTTTCGGTGATGATGGAGATTCTCAACTTCGTGGATCTTTTTGTGGAAACAAACTATTTGGTTTGGTAACTTGTTTAGATCTAATAATGTTACAGTGCGGTTAGGTATTGACAAAATCCACATCAGAGATGCCGAGGAAGCTGGGATTTATTGCTAGTTATAATACAACCAGTAAGTATTATGAACATCATGAATATTCTGAACATAATCATACTTTTCATGGATGAGTTCATTACGCGAGGATATTTACCTATGGGGACATAGATTGAACTGTTCCCTACAACTCGTACAAGATCAAAGTGAGGTGAATAATATAAAACAAATACTACTGGTTAGAGGGGAAAAGGCAACACTAGTTTCCCTTGGTACTGGCTTACGGGCCTATCACCCCCCACCCTTCAGGTTCGGGGTGATAGGCAACGTAGCCGTACCAAGGGAAAATAGTTGCCCTTTCCCTCAGAACCATGTAGTATTGTAAATACTGTTTATGTGGTCTAAATGTGCAACTCCGTATATAATCTGTTTAAATTAAGGTATTAAAACAAGATATTTAGAGTAGAAATGAAAATAATGTACTTGGTTAGTATATTAATGAAAGACTCGAGCTAGGCAATGGTCACTATAGATCAATTATACACTAGTAAGACATGAAAATTATTTGGAGCATACGTACCAAAACAATGCAAGGCTTGCACTTCAAAGATAAAAGCAGATTCTCCTGCACAGACAACTCTTCCCGCTTTCGACCAGTGGCAGTAGACAGGATTTTGTGACGATGGGGCACATGATTTGGGAAGTACGGACAGGGTATTGTACGACCAAATTTTTTAATGTCGCCCTCCAAATTCTGAAGGAACGGTGGGGAGGGGGGGGGGAATTCGTCACCACCAAATAGGTTAGTAGTAAGACCCAATTAAGCAGTTATTAGTAACCAATTTGTATGAACCTCTATAATGCACCATGGGCTAAAAAACCAGAGTGCAGATTTTTAGACGAATGTACCGTCACGCCGTTATCTGTACATAAAAAAAACATCTCAGGTCGGGGGAGCCACCCCCCCCGACCGCCTCTGGCTACTTCAGATAAGGGACGCACCATTAGACTTCAAGGGGGGGGGTTGGAAGTTTGGGTGAGGGTTTTTTTTTTTTGGCTTTTGGAGGCAGGGTTTTTTTTTCTTCAAGTCATAGGCTGGATTTTTTGCCTATACTTGAGGATGTGTTTTATAAGGTGCGGGTAAAGGTTTTTTTTTAATGGAAAGCGGGGAAAGTTTTTGCTCTTATGGTGGGTGAAGTTTTTTTTAGAAAACTTCCAAACCCCCCCCCCCTTTAAGTCAAATGGTGCGTCCCTAATGGGGATTTTAGCGATATGTCGGCAAATTAAGATGCCGTATTTTCAGAACTAAAACATACACCTCTGATACTGTGTACAATATCAAGTGTTAAATGAAATGGCTGTTGATGGGATTAAACGGCAATACCTGATTCCTATCCTTGACCTTACTCTCTTATCAAAACTTAAGATTTTTTATATCATTACACTCCCAATTGTGTAAGGTAGAATTGCCCAATTCCCCCCCCCCCAAGTTGTTCAATTATCAGCAGTGAAATTTATTGACAAACATCGTTTGGCGGTAAATATGAAAACAAAATAAAACTAAATATTTAAATAGCTTGTTCAACAAATGGGTAACTATTGACCAAATATTGGTTAAATGTTACTCAATAACTTATATTGTTCATATTTGAACTTACGTTAGGCATTGCAGCATGGTCATATGGAACCGGACTTGTACATTTGGGTAAAAAGGTTTGAAGAGGTTTTTCTATAGTAAAGAAGGATACTGAATCCAAATTTGGGGTGTAACCTTTGGGAAATGTGTGTGGGGAACATTGCAAATAGTACATGGGTAAATTTGAAATCAGATCCAGTTGTGTAAAATACACACCAATGTATTTGTCTTGGATATAAGGTATAGTTTGTCTATATTTCGACCTTTAGTTACACAGGCATCTTCCCGTTAAGGTCCAGGAGAAAAATTAAGCGATGCTCAGACTTCGTTGAATATAAGTTGTGATAGTGTGTTTAGTGTTTTTCATTTTGCTTTCTGTATTCCCTTCGATATTCCAGAAATGGATGATTTACGCTGCGAGTGTATGTGGCACCGCATATCATCCACGAGTGTGGACAATCTACATCGTATGGAGAGCAATAAGGCCGCAGGATTCATTCAGGCCGTAGCATTTCCACCACATTATCATACCGGGTCCTGGTGTGAAATTAATATTGAAGTTCCTCTTGGAAACTTTGTCAGGCAAGTTTAAGAATATTATTTTCTTTTTGTTCCCATAATACTGAGATGTTTGACATTGTCCAGTTCAGGCAATCTTTTTGTTAAATGTACTGATTTTCAATTTGCAAAGACGGGGTTGTGTCAATAAACAACAAAGCAAAGCAGTTATGAAGTGATAAAATCTTGAAACGCCACAAATTGGCTTTCAATGAATAGAGCAATTCGGCCCCACATAATAACCGCTCCCGAGGATTGCTCCATACCTACGCCACTAAACCCAGTCAAGTTACAGAAAATTGAATAGGAATTATATGTTCCCAAAGTGTATTCTGGACTTGGTTTTGATGGGGAAAAAGAAAATAAATAATACTGAATTGGTATGTTACCATCAAGAAAGTGAGTGTGTGTTGCGAGTTGGTCAGACATGGGTTTACATACAAGCCCAAAAGACATCACATTACATTATGAAACAAAATTCAACTCATAGACAGGGACGAGAAAAAGAAGAGGAAAAGAAGGCGGCCAAATGTAATAGAATTTGTTTTTAGAATTGGTAACTGGCTTCTAGTATATAAGGCATGGGAGTGTAACATGGAGTGTTAAGACTTCGCCAGTAGTTAGATCCGCAGGGTGGTAGATCTGAGCAGTATTACTATCAGGATTTATAGGTCATAAATGGGCCTAAAAGCTCTTTTTTCGGCTCTCATCTTTGAAGCGAAAAGAGCTTTAGTCTTGGAATCAAAAGGAGATTCCAGTTTTGCGTCCTAAAAAGGGGGACATTTGCGACAGGCGAAATTGCATTAAAAACTACAGATTTTTTGTGTCGTCAACGCGACAATAGCGAACCTTGTTTTGAACTGGTGACAACGTTATCTTCAGGACTGCTATTAAGATGGAAATATACATCGTGAATAAAAAAATGCATTGTGCATGAAAAAACACAAACTTTGAAACGACCTGTGTTACTCAATTGTGACGCATTTGATGTTTTCATGTTCTGCCAGGTTTTCGACTTTCTATGCTTAAAAAAAATGAAGGAAAATTTGGTGAGATAAGGGAGATAGGAAAAAGATTTTAGCGGCTGATCCATTTTTACACATTCTAATCGGATTTACACAGTAAAGCTGGGTTTTGGGTTTTTGGGTTCCATTATTTTGTCTGAATATGATGACAAATCATTTGGATCAGGTCGTTGAAAAATCTTGTAATCTCTATCACATTTCTTCACCAAATTACGTCATTTTTCAGCATATAGAAATTCGAAAATATGCAGATCATGAAAACATCCAACCGCGACACACCTGCAGGTCAGGGTCAAAATTTGGTGCTTTTTCATGCACATTTTTTAAATTTTTTATTTATTCTCTGTATTTACCGGTGACGGAGCCCGTAATTTGGGGTATGTTTTTGATAAATTATGTTTATCTCAGTGTGAAACGAGTTACTATCTCGTTGTACGAGTTACTATCTCGTTTGAACGAGATACTATCTCGTGGAACGAGATACTGTCTCGTTTGAACGAGATAATATTCGTTTGAACGAGAGACTATCTCGTTTGAACGAGATACTATCTCGTTGACGAGTTACTATTAGTTTTTGAACGAGATATATCTCGTTTGAACGAGATACTATCTCGGATTTGACACGAGATACTATCTCGTTGGACGAGTTACTATCTCGTTTGAAGGAGTTACTATCTCGTTTGAAGGAGTTACTATCTCGTTTGTACCAATTATTAACTCGTTTGTAAGAGATACTATCTCGTTTGAAGAGATAATATCTAGTTTGAACGAGATACATCTCGTTTGAACGAGATACTAATCTCGTTTGAACGAGATACTTATCTCGTTTGAACGAGATACTATCTCGTTTGAACGAGATACTATTCGTTTGTACGACATAGTATCGCGTTGAACGGGTTACTATCTCGTTTGAACGAGTTATTATCTCGTTTGTACGGAGTTACTATTCGTTTGAACGAGAGACTATCTCGTTTGAACGAGGATAATATCTCGTGTTGAACGAGTTTAGCGTTTGTACGGTACGAGTTATTATATCGTTTGTCGAGTTATTATCTCGTTTGAAGGAGATGCTATCTCGTTTGCACGAGGTACTATATCGTTGTACGAGTTATTCGCGTTTGAACGAGATATTACCTCGTGGAACGGATTACTATCTCGTTTGAACGAGTTACTATCTCGTTTGAACGAGTTACTATCTCGTTTGAACGAGTTACTATCTCGTTTGAAGGAGTTACTATCTCGTTTGAACGAGTTACTCATCTCGTTTGAACGAGATTCCTATCTCGTTGTACGAGTTACCTCTCGTTGGAACGAGATACTATCTTGTTGTACGAGTTACTCTCTCGTTTGTACGAGATAAACTATCTCGTGTGAACGAGGTTCTGTCTCGTTTGTACGAGTTACGATCTCGTTTGTACGAATTATTAACTCGTGTGGATGAGATACTATCATCGTTTGTGTACGAGATACTATCTCGTTTGTACGACATAGTATCTCGCTTTTGAAACGAGTTACTATCTCGTTTGAACGAGTTATTATCTCGTTTGTACGAGATTCTATCTCGTTTGAACGAGATTACTATATCGTTTGAACGAGATAATATCTCGTTTGAACGAGATACTATCTCGTTTTGACGATATACTATCTCGTTTGAACGAGTTACTATCTCGTTTTTATACGAGTAACTCGTTTGAACGAGATACTATCTCGTTGAACGAGATACTATTCGTTTGAACGAGATACTATCTCGTTTGTACGAGTACTATCTCGTTTGAAACCGAGATACTATCTCGTTTGTACGAGTACTATCTCGTTTGAACGAGTTACTATCTCGTTTGAGGTGTTACTATCCGTTTGTACGATTACTATATCGTTGTGAACGAGATACATCTCGTCTTGGTGAACGATGATGATATATCTCGTTTGAACGAGATACTATCTAGTTTGAACGAGATACTATCTCGTTTGAACGACCCCCATAGTATCTGTTTGAACGAGTTACTATCTCGTTGTACGAGTTATTAACCCTTTGTATGAGGGATTACTATCTCGTTTGTACGAGATACTATCTCGTTGTACGACATAGATCCGTTTGAAACGAGGTTTACTATATCGTTTGAACGGTATTATCTCGTTTGTACGAGTTATTATTAGTATTGTACACAACGAGATAGTATCTCGTTTTCAAATGAGATAGTAAACTTCGTCAATCGAGATAGTAGCTCGTTCGAACGAGATAATATCTGGTTCAAAAGAGATAATACTCGTCAAACGATTGTAGTAACTCGTTCAAAGAGATATTATCTCGTACAAACGAGATAATACGTACAAACGAGATAGTAACTCGTACAAACGAGATAGTATCGCGGTCAAACGAGATTAGTATCTCGTTCAAACGAGATAATATCGTTCAAACGAGATAAAATCTAGTTCAAACGAGATAATAAACCATACAAACGAGATAGTAACTGTCGTCAAACGAATAGATCTATACAAACGAGATAAAACTCCCCCACCGCTATATAAACGAGATAGTAACTCGTACAAACCAATTAGTATTCGTTCAAACGAGATAGTATCTCGGTTCAAACGAGATAGTATCTCGTTCAAACGAGATAGTAACTCGTTCCAACGAGATAGTATCTGTTTTGTCAAACGAGATAATAACTCGTACAAAGGAGATAATAATAACTCGTGGGCCAAACGAGATAGCATCTCATTCAAACGAAATAAATCTCGTTTGTACGAGTTAATAACTCGTACAAACCAGAGCTAGTAAATCGTTCAAACGAGATATTATCTCGATTGAACGAGTTAATATCTCGTACAAACAAGGATAGTACTGTCAAACGGTTTAGTAATCTGTTCAAACGAAAGATAGGAACTCGTACAAACGAGATAGTAACTCGTTCAAACGAGATAGTAACTCGTTCAAACGAGATAGTAACTCGTTCAAATTAGATAGTATCTCGTCCAACGAGATAAAAAAATAATTTTCCATGACCCCTACGGGCTCCGTATTAACTCCAAACACCAATAAAATAAATTCGGTTATTATAAAAAAATCAGATAACTTGTGCACAATGCTCATTGTGCTTAAACTGGTCTTTCTCACCTTGACATCAAGGAGATTGCGTAGCACTATGATATAAGCCATGAAACACAGGATGTAGTTTAGAATACGTATATCACTGCAAATACACCAAAACGAGTTTTTATACCATGCTTGGTTAAAATTGAGACCGGATCGAATTTCTGCGAATATCGGCAAAATTCGATGTTCGCTGGGACGGTAACGTGAAATAAGAGATTTTGGTATCAAGAGAAGTACTCATAGAACCATGTCGGAACAAAATTGTACTATCGTTAAACAATTATTAGGAGTGGTGAACCACACCTCTGTTAAAATGTGTTACTCCAAAATATACACCTGTTAGAGGAGGGATAGTAAACTTTTTACAAAAAGAGACTTTAAAGGTTGTCGTTGGGAATTTTGGTTTTCAATTTCAAGGCGTCTCTTTCACGAGATGATTCTTGACGGAACCCAATTCTTCGTCAGGTCTGGCTACATTTAATATTACTGATCACTTCGGTGATGGAGATTCTCAACTTCGTGGATCTTTTTGTGGAAACCAAACTGATTGGTGGGAACTTTAGATCTCATAATGTAGCGGCGGTTAGGTATGGACAAAAATCAACATAGAGATGCCGAGGAAGCTGGATTATTGCTAGTTATAAATTACAACCAGTAAGTATTATTCACCTCATGAATATTCTGAACATAATCATACTATTTATTGGCTGATTCCTATTACGCGAGTATTGCCCTATAGGAAATAGATTGAACTGTTCCACAACCTCGTCCCCAGAGTCACGTGAGGGTGGAATAACAAATACTACATGGTTAGAGGGGAAAGGCACACTATTTTCCCTTGGTACTGGCCTACAGGGCCTATCACCCATTCACCCTTCGGGTTAGGGGTGATAGCCGTTAGCCAGTACCAAGGGAAAATAGTGCTGCCCTTTTTCCCTCTAACCATTTCGTATTTGTATACTACTGGTTATGTGTTATAAAAATGTGCAACTCCGTATGATAATCTGTTTAAATTAATGTATTAAAACAAGATATTAGAGTAGAAATGAACTAATGTACTGGTAAGTATATTAATTGAAAGCTCGATGCTAGGCAATGGTCACTATAGATCCTGACACCACCTAGTAAGCATGAAATATATTTGGAAGCATACGTTCAAAACAAGGCTAAGGCTTGCACTTCAAAGATAAAGCAGATCTCCCTGCAAGAACCACACTTCTTCCCGCTTCTGAAACGTGGCGAGCCAGGATTTTTGACGAGGGGCACAGATTTGTTGAAATGTACCTACATGTGTATTGTACCGACCAAAATTTTGTACTGTGCCTCCAAATTCTGAGACGGTGGAGGGGGGGGGGTAATTCGTCACCACAAAGTAGGGTAGTAGTAATGACCAATTGAAGCAGTTTAATAACCAATTTTTATGAACCTCTAAATGCACCATGGGCTAAAAAACCTTACAGCTTTTTAGACGAATGTACGACACGCCGTTATGTACCGAAAAAACATCTCGGTCGGGGGAGCCCCCCCCCCCTGCCCCACCTCTGGCTACGCCAATGGCTGGACAATACCCCGTGTCCATCTATCTGTAGATCCGTTTGTTCCCTGACTTTACAGAATAACATATGTGAAATGATACAGGGAAGAACTTTTGGGTCTTAGAATATCTGTGGAACCAGGTAATTATTCGGGCGGCGACGGGATCTGGGACAAAACCTCATGACAAGTATTACCTACAAACTTAATTCTTCAAAAATTGAAGAAAACATCGAATATAAAAAAGATTATATATTAGGTAGCTTGCGTTCATAAAACTTGGAATTTATAGGAAAAGTAGTCTCTTTTTAACTTCCGATCATATGCACATTGCTGCACATTCTAAAAATTCCAGTACCTTTGTTCGAACATGCCATAAGATATGTCTTTTTACGATCAATGGTGAAAGGCTTTCTTATATGGCAGTTTATTGTAAGTTGAAGAAAAGCGTCGTAAAAATGAAATTCAGGATCTTTATTTTCTTTCCAATCGGATTGCGGGTAACGACCATCGGATGGCTAACGCCCACCGTCAGTGTTGAAACGATTGCAATATCGATAGATATCCAGGTTGATTTGAGGGAAGCATAGAGATAAGGGACTGAAGAGAAGGGTCAACGCTCTCAATTGCAAAACAAATAATAATCCGCTTTCAATTGTTCCAACAGCCAGTGATATAAATTTGGCCAGTGAAAATTTCTTTCGTGGATGGTAGCTTTGATAGTTTGTAGGAGAACCATGCAATTCGTACAAGAATGATAGTTTAAAAGGTTGGTTTTTCGGTACAAAACTGTGAACGTTTGTGTTAGATAAAATTGTTACAAATCAATTAAATTTGATCCAACGAAGTGTCGTCTTTTATTTCTTGTAGATTGTTCATCTGCAACCACGACTGCGACCCTGGTTGTGGTTCTCGTGAGGGACAATGACAAACTTAAATGGGAATTTTTCACCACAAATTTTCCGTCACCGGTGCCTTCTTTTTCCATTTGCCTAGGAAATACTCTACCAAAGGACAACTCGAATATCTTTAAGTTCTCGATGTCACATCAAGAAGATCCCGTCACGGTCGATGCATTGACTATGTGGAATTTATAACAAAATCACCAATAAACTGGGTCATGGCGTCCGACTAGGTCACGTGGTTTGTGGAAAGGCCCCTCCTTTAATCTGTTAAATACATAGACCCATAATAATAGCATTTAAAACTGGTTTAGACGCTGAATCACTGGATTTAGAGCAACATATGAAGGCAAAGGTATTGGAGTTATTATAATTTTGGTAGTCACAAAAGTGAAATGTTGTAATCTTATAATTTGATCTAATAAAATCGTTTAGGCACAAAATGTGCCTTGCGGTTCAAATTTTGAAGATGTTAACATCAAAGTGATTTTGTTAAGTAATGTTGTTGAACATAATTTATCTGCCTAAAACATTGTATATTTAAGATTATGTTGAAACATTAGTATTCCTATCAACTAACGGAAGTGCTGGCTCTATACTTATTATATAATAATCTAATGTTTAGTGAGTCATAGATAGGCACCGCTTCCATCCACCCTTTTCGAGCGCAAGTGAAAATTCCAACTATTTGACCGGCGCCCGTGATTTAATTGGTTTTCCCCGATTACACACATACGTCATTGCACAGAGAAAGGGGCGTATACTGCAAAGGTCCATGTCATACTTCATGTTGTGCACTGCAGCGCAGTGAAAAATGGAGGGCCAACCATATCTTAATCAACACCAGCAGCAACATCAACAGTTCAAATTGAATTGCGACGCTGCTGTGTTGAGTCAGAGATGGCTTTATCAATGGATCTTTACTCTTAACTGTAGATGTAGCTGGTTGTGGCATAGGATCGTATGATGGCGAGGGGATCCAGATGTGTCAGTATGACAAAGCGGCAATAGCAACTGTTCATTCCCTGGCTATACCAACAGAAGGCAAACAATGAATGGCATATTTGAGACACGCTACGGATTCATTGAACTAGTGTTCCATCATTTAGATATCCCATCTACAGATGGAGCCTGTCGAAGTAACTACGTACAGGTTGGTGAGAGCAGCTCGGATAAAGAGTCGTCCAAGTTTTGCAACGAACACATCACCTAAAGATCACTGAAATCAAGCTTTAACAAGTGTATGTTGTTTTCGCGCGGGAACATTTGGGAAACAGGTTCATGAGAGTACAGGCATACATTCCAATACAAACGAAACAGAAAAGCCATCAAGGTAAGGCAGGTATTTACAGAGGTCATCTCTAATGGCATCTAATGTCATACTAATATAGGGAGCATATGAGTTACAATATGCTCCATCCACCAAGGACACTGTTCAGAGGTTGTACTGGTACAACATGACATGACTGAATGTGTGAGCTGGGTAATATATCATACCAAAAACCAGGGGGTGTATTCTTAACTACACTGGTGAAATGGAAGGTACAGAACTAGTTCAAGGAATTGAGAGTTTACTAGCTCCATAGTGTGGCTTTCCAAATGACCGCAGCACTAAGAAGCCACCTCAAATTCCCACACGTATTAGCAAATGGCATGCATAATCTACCAAGTTTAAAAAGTCAACTTTAATTTGCATGTATGCAAAGGATAATTGCTGTTCCCCATAAGTATTGGAACCGTATTTTTGTAAAACAATAGACAAGCATCTCTTTTAAACATTTTAGTTATGGCAAGCGATTTGCCATCCAGTTGGGGAATACCAAGTGACTGCCACGATATCTCTCTGGATATTTTTCAAATATGGAAAGCCCGTGCGTCAAGATGTGGCACTAAATGGTAACTGTACCAGTGTTTTAGAAACAGCGGATTACTCACTAAGGTGGACTGATGCTCAAAAGGTTTGCAGCAGGAAAACGCCAACCTCGTCAGCATTCTAGACATAGTGAAATGAACTTTGTGCACTATAGGCTGTGACAGATTGGTTATTCGAGAACAGTAACCATATAGTAAGCAGTAATATGTGTAACTAGCGATTTCAAATTACCTCAATACCGTCTGAGCTGAAACACGAACGGTAGGTTTCAACACCGTTGTGTCGGATATTTAATTCTTTTGCAACATGTTGTGATTTCACAATCATTGTAAAGTAATCATGGCTATTATGGCGAATCAAAACTAGCAACATAGGGTATTTTAATTGCTTCAATTTTTGATATATGCGCCATTTCAATTTCGTATGACTTTCCGATTTTATTAATAAATGCATTTGGTGAACAAGGACGAATGATTTCGAACATACGTGAACACACGTGAATCGTAAATTATTATTAAAGGCACTATCAGTGATTTGCTAAATCAGAAAATCAGAAAAACCAGATTTTTACATGTTTGTAGTTTGTAACCAGTACAGGTATCCTAACATACCCTGCAAATGATAGGACCAGAAGCAACCTAATAAGGACGAAATCGGAAATTTTAGTCATTACTGTCCGTACGGACATTTACTACAACACGTAATTGAATGGAGATTCCTATCTTTAAACACTGGCGTTTTCTTAATTTTTTTGTCAATTCTTCAGTTGGAAAAGTAACTTAACTAGAATTCTACAGACTTATCCTTCACTTTTAAGCTATTCCTGCAAATTTTAAAATATTTTGGCACTCTCGGATAAATCACTGATAGTGTCTTTAATGTTAATAATAAAAGTAACAATAAATTTAATTCAAGATGCATTATACGAATGTCAGCCTCTTTTGATTGAAAATTACACAAAATGCTAAAATAATGGTATTTGTTTCAATTATAATTGCCTGTAGGGTTAACATACGAGAGTAGGACAAAACACCGACGCTGGATAGATGGCGCCCCATTAACATATACTGATTGGTTTATTAACGGAAATGGGTAAAGTGCTTCTGTTTTTCTTTTATATATTAATGCGCATGTATTGTATGTGCTAAAGTCCAATTATTTGACATTTGGGGTTAAAACAAAAGTAAGAAAAACATCACACGTTTTGTATCTTTTTTGGGGTCACATCAGTTATAAAGTAAGCATTGTTTTCTCCACATATCTCCTTTAAGGGGGTGTAAGACAGGAATTCAAAGAAATTGTTTTTGCCGTATCTTCTTATATATCTTTCATATATAAAAGTATATATATTTGAGAAGGAAATGACTCAAGGAATCCAAATATGATATTCTGTTTCCCCAGAATATGTATTTTTTGAGACAATCATGAAAAATTTTGATTTTTTTTTTGGTTCCCTATAAAAAAAAATACATTAATGTGCCTTATTCGTTTTTGTATTCGAGAGTCATAGTTCTAGGGTAGTTATTTCGCGTTTTTTTTCAAATTCTGCACTATTTTTCAAATTACTTACCAAAAAGGGCAAGAATCCGCGTACGTCAATTTGGAGCAACGCCAAGATTGTTCAAAGTTTGACATAAATCACACGATTTTAACAAAAAATTAAAAACTAAAAAATACCGACCCTAGATTTTGATATACTCTATGCGATGCGTTTCATTTCTTACCTGTTGTTGATATGGATTTCGAGTAACTGGGAACCAAAAATCACGAATTATCGCCGAAAGTGAACACCGAGAAAATCGTCATTTTGTCGAAATGTTGTCCCGGCCGTTTCGCTATAAAATATGGCCTTATTCCAAAACACAAGCGTTTCATCTCTTATTTTTCACACTGCTTCTGTACCAGGTCACATTACGTCTTCTGGGTTCTTAATGATCAAAATCCAAGAATTTATGAGGCTCAAATCATGAAATTAAAATCCTGTTCTGTTTTCAAAAGCAACTCACGTGGGCAGCCATTTTACAACTGAATACAAATTACCACGGGTATGCGTCATCGAATCGATCGATGCATCAAGGCCAGGGATACTAAATAAATCGGGATAGGACACTCGATCAAGAGAATGGATGCGTACTGCACACTGATCTGCATGAAATCTGTAGCTTATAGTTCGCCAGCCGTGCGTGGCGCTATTACTCTACGTCATCCCCCGGTTGACGTCATGTGTGACGTTTATGCATAAATAATTAGGTAGCTTATCGAAAATGGTGGCGCTATCACCATCGATCGAAATTGTCTATGGGCATTTGTACACAGTGTCACCCGCCTGTCAAGGCGTTCCTGATGCTTTCATTACTTTGCTCGCGTGCGCCGAATACCACAGACGCGTATTGCGTAATACGCGAAATTACCCGCCCTTTTGCGGTTCCGCCCATGTGTTTTTTTTTTTGGTCAAAAATGCCTAACATAGTAAAAGTAAAATGAACAAAATATGAGGAAAAAATGAATATATATATATAGATTCTGTTAAAATAATATGGAAGAAAAGGTGTCAATGCCATTTAAACAGGAAAAAACTCAAACTGGCCATTTGACTAAGTTTCTGCCTTAACACCCCCCGTCCCCCTTAACCACACTTGTGTGTGGGATTTACCACATTATCCCTTTTAAGAATAGCACTATAATCGCTGTCAGAATTTCTCAGGCAAGCCGAACGCACGCAATGTATTATGCAAATTAAATCGCGGTATATAGGTGAACGCCACCGACCAATTACAAATCGCGTGACGCTTGCCAAGAACTTATTTGTGCTTCCGGGTTGGCGCACTTCACGCTGCGCGTACTGCAATTTTGCCTGAGAAATTCTGTCAGCGATTATAATATGATCGTGTCAAGAAAGAATGACATGCTATGCTCCTAGATAAAGCAAACTATTATATTTGATTCACTAATATTTTGTAATGCAGACCCTCATTCCCAAACGTTTACACCTTTAGAACCATTAGCCTTTGCTTTCTCAGTGTACCTAATCTGACATGCAATTTCAACTATCTCGCAAAGAAATTCTAAATGTATTTTCCATTCGTTAACGGACTTGCGTGTAACATCAATACGGACGCTTGGAATCAACTCCAATTTTGGGAATATTTAGTGAACCACAAACAAAACAGAAGGTACCCTAATCACACGATGTATCTTTAACAATACTCTTTCTTTTAGGGATGATACTTTGGACCTTCGCAACCTGATGGTGGCGCCCTCGAACAATGTTCCAAATATTGGTTACGTAATCTTCACTCTACCAACCAATGGCATGACGTGCCGTGTGCATCACTCTCTGCCCGTCAGTTTATTTGTAAACGACCACTCAGTAGAGGTGAGGTTGATACTTGAAATATTGGGATATTAAAAAATTCCAAATTTTGCGACCTCCGATACTCGTGTTTAATTATTTATGAGTTCAAAATATAAGCAAAGATAAAACTCCATTCTAAGGGCCCGGCCAAATCAGATTTGTAATTTTATGGATTTGTTTTTGTATGTAGGGGCAATCATTTGTACAAAATGATTGATTTTGAATTTAAAACGTAAGCAAGGGAAGTGAACATTTGTTTTAAATATTTTAACAGATTTTGGTGATTTTAAGAGTCATGAAAACCAAAAGTATAAAACAAACAAAAATACCAAGCTCATTAAATGAAGAAGAAAAAATGTGATTAACGATAAAAACAAAACGCAATATTTTTGTTATTAGCACTTATTGTAAACTTTGATTTCCACAGGAAAACCAAAGCCAATACCTATCACTAAGCTTTCCAACATTGGTGAGTATTAATTGTAACGAGCTTTTCAAGTGAAAACATATGAATATGATAGGCAAGTCTTTTTTTGTAGGTAGTCATTACTCATAATAACATGAGTTGAATTGTATTAGCTGTGAGAATATGGGTAATAGTAAATGCGTCTTAGTTACTAATTGGGAATTTTCCGGCACAAGATTGAAAATCTCAAAGCTTTTACGGTTTAGACACATTAACCCTACGTTTATTTTTTTTTTAGGTTGCGATGAAGGTTGGAATATTCTACATAACAAGTATTGTGCAACAGTTGAAGTATTGAAAACGCTACTACTCTACAGGCTGCCGATTTGTCTTGTTCAAAACCTTCGCGCATTCACAATTTCGAGATTAACGACGTAAAACACCAATTGTTATACTATACCGAATACATATGGAATATTCGCCCAGAAAATCATAACCGCCTACTTCTAAGAAGCCCTCTATTCGCGCACGCTAACCGGCGACGGAGGGTAGTAGACGATCCTAATGGCGACAAATGCATACTTATCGATTATGCAAATGATAAATGGAATGTAGTTATATCGGAGGTGTCGTCAGCTTCTTGTCAGCAACCAGTAGATGGTGTTATTTGTGTGGGGGAAGTAAAAGGTACGTCAGACGTTGCATTCTAATATAATCAAGTATGCGAGTCACGTTCAAATGTATTTTAATACCTGTTTTTTATTAAATACGTAATTAAAAACTATGCAAATTGATAAAATTCATTTTATGTAAAAGAACGCTGCTTTGCATGAACTTAGTATTATACCTGGCACAAAAGTATCTCGGCGTTTTTCGATCAGTACTGTGCCAAAGGCAGACATTTTGAAAGTTTTCGGAATATACAACTTGTTGCCTGAGTCTTGCTCTTTCATTTAATACTGGCTTGTAAAAAGCGTGCAGAAATGGCTGAGATAGAACGCCCGAAAGACGCAAACCCCCAAAACCAAAAAGTTGCAGTTTTGTGATTTTTCAAGGGGCATTTGCTTTAGGTACTGGGACACGAACATGCGGACCACAATCAAATTGCAAGTAGCCTTCTCGTTCATGCAGTTGGGTGAAACCTCTTTGTGTCAATCAATACACATGTTTATTGCGTTTTGTACCACACAGTGACCTTGAAAAATCCAAAACTGAACTTTTGGTTTGGGGGTTTGCGTCGTCGGGCACTCTATCTCAGCCATTTTGCACGCTTTTTTTAATGTGATATGTTAAAGGAAAAGAGAAAGACTAGGCAACAAAATTTATATTTCGAAAATTTCCAAAGTTGGCTCTGACTTGGCACGTAGTACTATCGAACAAACCTGCCGATACTTTTTGTGCCAGGTGTTACTATATCCATAAATGCCATATTTTGTCACTTTTCAAAAATCACGGGACCCCTGGCCCTGCCTTGTGTTTTGGGTGAAATTGCTCCTTTATAGATCTAACAACTCAAATAACGCTACCTCCTTTTTTGCGGTGATCGACATTTTGGTAGTCATTTTCCTCTAGGGACATAAGGGAAGCTGATTAGCTTGCTCTGGCCTATTGTATTTTATTTTCACTTTTTGGTTTGATCATTTTTAAGCTGTTTCACAAATGTGCGCCGCTAAACAATTCCGATGTGTATCTGGGGAGTGTATACAACAGATTTACGTTTGTGACGACAGACCAAATTGTCAAGATAACAGTGATGAGATCAATTGTAAGTATTGCCCACATATTTTAGTGCACACGGATCAGTTCAAAACTCAATTACCGGTTGGTTACAGGTTGCGCCCGGTTCTCTCTGGTATGAGCCAGTTTTTATTGTTCTGAACAATGAAAATGGTCCAACCCTCAAGAAGTACCGGTCAGTCAGCGCTTGAGATATGAAGCTGCTACTAATCATTTAGGGAAAAAACAATGTGTTCCAATTCTTTCAAGAAAGTACTCTTATAATCAGGGCGATCATTAGGCGACATTTTCGCGTACTATGTAATTTCTTACTAGAGAGGTTCAGATGCCTTGTGCGACGTGTGTATGTTTCAACTTGGAATGTACTGAAATACTGTTTCTTCATAGATCAATCAAACAAAAGAATGACACGTTTAATGTACACGTGCATGCATCGCGGGTGGTTTCTAAGTCTTCTTGGTTTCTACAGGCTGTCTCAAAAAATGGTACAATCAGAAAAAAATTAGTTAAACATGAAATTTAAAAAATAAATTCCTCTTACTTGGCATAATATTAAAGAACAAAGACCGGACTTCCCATGCTTGTTGCATTTATTTGCTTTGTGTGTTTTAAAAAAAGAAAAAACCTAAAAAATTAAAATTTCCCCCTAAAATTCAAGGACATTTTGTTTCATAAATTAGAACTGCATGATTGGAAAATTTTAAAACGTTGTGAAGAGAGGAAACATTTGGCTCTGCCACAAAAGTCGTTGCTTTTCAAAAAATGCCTTTGGCATCAACACACACTCCTTTTTTTCCAAAAATGATGTCGTCAGAAAAAGTGGCACTTTACCGTATTCGAATGTGTAAAGTCAAAAAATTATCAATTTACTAACAACGATTTCATTTCCATATTTATTGCGGTCTGAAGTAAATAAGCATAAAACATAGACGCATAGGTAAACAAATAAACAAACAAGACAAATATGCGTTCATCTTTCAAGCCTATTTACTTCAGACCGCAATGAATATAAAGAGAGGAAATGAAATCGTTGTTGTTATTGATAATTTCTTCAGTTTAGACCTTTGAATACGGTAAAGTGCCACTTTTTCTGACAACATCATTTTGGAAAAAGGGAGTGTGTGTTGATGAAAAGAGTGTTTTTTGGAAAAGAACGACTTTTGTGGCAGAGCCAAATGTTTCCTCTCTCTTTAACACTTTTTAAAAAATTCTAAACATCCAGTTCTAAGTGAAGTTATGCAACAAAATGTCCTCGGATTTTAGGGGGGAACTTATTTTTTGGGAACCCCTTATAATCAATTTAGTGCGATATACCAAAATCGATTTTGTGCCGGTGTGAAAGCAGATATAGTCCGGTGGGAGCCATAGTCCGGGGCTCCATAGACGATAACGGAATAAAGCGTGAAACTAATGTTGGGTAAAGAGTCAACTGAATCGATTGCCCTATTGTTCATCATTGTTCCCGGACTATGAGTACGCCGGACAATGGTTACTTCTACACCGGTGTCATATAATAATAGTCGTGTCCACACGTGTAGTTATTACCGGTATTAACTAAGTCCGATGGAATTAAAAAAAACAAATCCATAATTCCCTCACGCCTATTGTACCCTATTGTAAATGTTCCACATGCGGTCGGACATAAGTCACTTAATTACCGGACCGTAAAGTGATCGGTTTTAGAGTTTGATATAAATTTGCCGTGTGAACACACATCGGGTTTAACTCTATCGGACCTAAACTGTAGGCTGAGACCCAATGGTCAAAGTCGCTTAGAAGATTACGAATTTTCACCTCAGATATGGTTAGTACATTCTTTGGATACCCCAAAGTGCATGTTGATAAAAGTATCTTTTCTGTTACGGTTGATGTGGTGGGCTATTAACGTGAGCGTTATAAAAAAGGCTAAAGAAAAAGAGCTAAGAAAACGGATTAGGGGAAGAGGATCATAAACAGATAATCGGAGTTATATGTATATCATCTAAGCGATAAGACGTTGCCATAACAGAATAAGATGATTAGAGTGCATTTGGCGAAGAAAGCAAAATAAAATAAAAAAAATAGGCGGAAGAATTATCACAAATGATCGCAATGAATCTCACCAAAAAATAGGGTGATTTTTTCACCAAAATTTTGATTTTTTGCAAGATTATATGCTTTACGTCTGGTGAATGTATTTTTTCTACTAATATTGTGTCTTGTAATGGTTTGTTTTATTTATCCATAAGCAATATATGTTTTAATAGACTATCTTACATGTTACAACACGGTGGGGGGGGAGGGGTCTAAGTGAAATTACTAATTAATATTATTACGCATTTAAGATTTTCATATTGTTTTCTTTTATTGCTGTAACAAAAGGTGTGATAACAAACGTTTTGTCTATGCAGGATTACTTGCAGATTGCAATGATTCGTAATAACTGTCGCGATGTAGTGGCAGTGGGATGGGGGATATGGAGAAAAATAACCACGGTTCAAGGAATTTGTCCTTCCCCCCACTCCCCCGCCCCCCCCCCACCCCAAGAAGAAAGATCAACATGCGCGAAATAGCTAAAATTAGGACAAATATCGAAATGAAATCCTACAATAGGGTGCTTATTCTAGCCGGATTTTTCAGATGCAAGGATTCGTAATAATTTGAGATTGCAGTGGCAGCGGATGGGGGGATACGGAGAAAAATAACCACGGTCAAGGAATTTGTCCTTCCACCCCACCTCACCCCTCCCCAAGAAGAATAGCAAACATACGCGAAATAGCTAGCTTGCAAAATTATAAATAGAATGTAATGCGCCACAACGATCCAAATCTTCTAAGTTAATTGCTAAGCAGATTGCCATTTTTGGTTTTTAAACACAATTATGAGTTTCTCCGCATACAACAGTATTTAGTAACACAAGTTAGGCAACAGGGAAGAAGCATGTCGTATAAAGAGTAACAATGGTGATAGTTAGCAGTATAAGAAAATGATGTAACCTTGCGTAAACCATGTTTCGTTGCCACAAGCCAAGATGTCACCCAAACCACGGGGGCAATATTTAACGTGGTGATATTTTCTGTAGTTGAATTTGAGGTTTTGGTGTAATTTATTCAGAATTCGAAATATGTCCAGTGGGTAGCCAGGTGGGGCAAAGGGGGGGAGGGCAGAGTGCCCCTCTGAAAAAAGTCTGGAGGTGAAATCGGGAAATAAAAACCCGGATATTCATGTTAATTAAATCAGCCCCTTTTCGGATCTTTTGCCCCGCGACCGGTAAGTTTTTGCTCGTGATTGGGACATTGTTGCATCTACCGGGAATTGCCCCCTCGGACCACAGGGCTGGTACGACACCTGATCTTTTCCTACCAATTTTCTCTCCAAAAATAACTCTTGAACAAACTAACTGGCAAAGAGGGGGTGCTCGCCCAAATACCGTAAGAGCGACGGCACTTGGCCCTGTGCAAAACTAGTGCAGAGTATGGCTTTGCCCGTATGGAAAGATCAACCCATGCCATGAAGCTTGATTTAGTGTTAAATGCCCTTCTGCCGGCTTATTATAGGATGCCTCCGTCCAACATCAACGGAAAACTTATACATCCTAGAAGGAATGCTCCACCAGACATCCGTCGTAAGTGTAGCGAGCATGCAAGAGCGTGTATCTCATGTGAAGTATCTCATGTGAAGCACCCCATGCATGACAGATACCTGCTGCCAACGCCTTAAATCCAGAGAGAGTTTCTTCAGCCAAAGTCCAACCTCTTGAAACAGTCTCTAAAGGAGCTGAAGGAGTCGCCTGTGAAAGAAAGACTTGCCATCAACCAAGCAACATCATGGTATTGAACCTGGTGAGCATCTCCCACCTGGAGCTGACTCCTCTGGGCTGAATGGCGATGCCTCAACGATGAGAACCCGAATTGGCCGATCTAAGGTTTCCTTGCAGAAGTGGGGCGATCTGGAAGCAGATCAGGGACATACCTGTGGTTGTGGAACAGCACCGCAGACAAGGAAAATATCTTGGTCGGCCCACTGCTGGGGCAACAATACACAAACTTCAGTGAAGCCAGCCAGAAGTTGTACCCATCTTTGGCGGGGGGGAATCATTGAGAAGCACAGGTTTGGACACGATAAGAAGAAGATCTGATGCTAGACAGTTAGGGTAAGATAGGTAAGTAATATGGCACCCCATGGCATTATGGACCCCTTATACATTTTAAACTAAGGATGATAGGAGTGTCTTTCTATTGCTACGTTGAAATACCATCATTCAACAACTATAATTCAGAGTTTTTCAGCTATAAAACGAAGGTAGGTCCTGAAAATCAAAAGATATTTTCAATTTAACATTTCCATTTTTATTGAGCCTCGGTCTGGAGTTTGTTACCATAGCAAATAGTCACTGAAATTACCCATTGTATGCGTACATGTATCAAATTCCTAGCTTACATCTAATCCAAAACGGCTCCATGCTGGATGGATACTTTGTGTACGCTTGATCTGGGATGGACTCCTATATTCCTGTGTAGAACCGTGGATGGGGCAATATACGGACCACGTGTCGAAAGCAACTCGTTATGACTTTTTAACGCTGTCATCACGGGATCTATGTGAGTATACATACCCCGCCTCTATTCAAATAAACGAGGTGGTCCATACTGCCCTACGCATGGGGTAATATGGACCACTATGAAACAATTTTCGGAAAAGCCCAATCGTCATTGGTAATGGGATTGCCATAGCAATGAGGCACTTGGCGAGTTTTAATCAACTTTTACTCGGAAATGAATACATTTTTTCTGCGTCTGAGGCAGCAGCTAAATGTGTTGATTTGGTGGAGCCAGCTCATTGTTGGATTGGTTGGGGTTTGAAAGGGTCTCTATCCCCGGTGGGGACGAAAGGTATCTAGGGCACTCATTGAGAATGTGATCTGCAGGTTGTGATGGGGAGAACCACATTGACAGATGGAGATGGTCGCAGCACATCGGTTGCATATTGCTTTGAAACGACCGGTCCTGTGCGAATCTGTTCAAGGTTTTAACCCATTCATTGCGTGGAAGATTGCTACGAGGAGGGAATCCTGTCAAAGGTGTGACAGTGAATTTGCCTGGTCTTGGGGTATATCTAGCCAGGTAGTGTGCGATGTCTTTAAGATGTGAATGGGGAGCTGGAGAGTTTAGCGGCGCAGGCGACGAAAGCGCAGTCTCTTTATGCCGAGCTGGTGTGATTCTTTGACAGTATTTGCAGCAGGTGCTTGTTGTTCAATAGAGCCTTATTCACCATTTTATATGTGTGATGTTCTCTCCGAAGCACTTACAGGTGCCATGCCTGAAAGCACTGGTAGAAAATCAGAGTGGAGTGGGACGAAGGCAGCCAGTAATGGTTCTCATGGTTCGTGAAAACTGGTCAGCTTTTTTTGTATGAGAGCTATGCACCATGCCGGGGCGGCTTATTCAGCAGCGCTGTAGACTAGAGGCCAGTGCGGGGTGCATTAGCGTGGACGGACTAGATCCATGAAGATCCAGCAAGGCGGCACAGGAGGTTGTTTTAGAAGATACCTTTGGACATACTGACTCGAGATGCTGCCGATAAGTAAGCTGACGACAAGCTTCACTCCCAGTAAGTTGGTGTATGTTGTATGGCAGAAGCGCCTCCATTGAGGTGATTTGGTGCTGGCGATGAGCCTCTTTTGTGTTAAGATGGAGGGCAGTAGCAGTGGTCTTAGCTTCACACAGCTTGAGTCTCCGGTCTTGAGATATGCTGCAAGTGGGCCATATCTGCAGTAAGATGACTTTCATTCAGTCCAGTTGCTGCCAAGGAAGAAGGGCAATAAGATCATCGGCGTAACTATGTCTAGATGTTGTTGAGGTAAGTCGCTGATATAAGTTAATCCTGCTTGGAGACAATACTGAACCTTGTGAGACGCAGTTCCTCAGACGATGCAGTCGACTGCTCTGCCCATCACTGGTCTTAAGAAACATGCACGGTTGAAAAAAATGTACATAATGTGATTGTACAATGTGACGATCCGAATGGTCCTGCGAGCTTGAGATGTCAAGCTGGGCCACACGGTGTATATGCTGCAGTAAAGGTCCACCAAGATGACCCCTGCCTTACGACGCTTTTCAAACTCTCCTCAATATCATTTGTGGAGTTTTACAATCTGTTAGACAGTGCTATGGCCACGGCGAAATCGCGTGTTCGGCAGATGGGATTCGATAACTGGATACAGAAGGGACAGGATCAAGGAGGTTTGAAGGAAACACACATAAGTGATATTGGGCAGGAAGTTTTGGGTTGAAAACAGGCTTGTTTGGTTTGGGGAGTGCGATGATGGTAGCCCTCTCCAGCTCGTGGGTAAGACTGGTTGGTAAGGCAACATGTGTAGAACTCCTAGAGCATTAAGACCGTGTGGGCCACAGGGCATCAGGAACTCCGCGTATATGGCCCCTGGGCTGTTCCACTCTTTAGTTGGCTGATAGCAGAGTAAGCTAATCTAGTGAGAATGGTGTTGAAAGCGACCTGTCCACGCCAGGGGGCTCGACGAAGAATGGTGATATTTTTTTAAAAGAAGCGAGTGCGTCCTTATCAAATCTTGAAACGCAGTTGCGAGGAGTTGCTCAGCAATGAGTTGGCAGGACACAGAACATTTCGATGGTTTGGAAACACTGCCGGTGAGGCGGTTTATGGTCTTTCCGGCATTTCCTGCTAGAATGAGTGAAGCCCAATTCCATGGGCCGTCTCCTCCCAGGGCTCATGACGTTCCTATCCAAGCATTTGTCAGGATATGAAGCCTTAGATGTCGCTTTCTCCCGCGGTTCTGATTCAAGAATTCATTGTAAAGTGTATCACACTTCCTCATCCCAGGATGGATATAACTGCGGCGACAGCCACGTGGAATGGTCTTCTTTGCCTATCTGAATAAATGATTTACATAGTGCTGTGAGGATTGGCCAGCTTGGGGGAGGTAGGTGTCAGAAGGTTGAGACTTCTGAATCCACAGAGGAGAATATGGTAAATATGGGTCAAGCAACTCTCACGGGATCGTAGCCAGAGTTTTTAAGGTTGATTTTTCAATGGGATGAATTTTTAGGGGGAAAATTAATTAATGGGTGCAGATTTTTTGCGGGACCATTTTCATGTGTCAGAGTAATTTTCAGTTTTTAAACCATTTTGGGGGTAATGTTTTGCCTTTTTATTTCGGGGGACGCTACTCGCCACCTCCTGACTGCTATAGTTGACATAGACAGGAAACTTCTGCACATATTGAGCCTAAAATCGGACAAAATATTTTCCGGGTGTTCTTTAAATGCCGAAAATCGTGAAACCCCGCAAAGGCATCACCTTAAATTGAAAACTCAAAAAGGATCCTATAGCAAGTGGGCGGGAACTTAGGAGGGGGCATTATAGGGCCAGGGGGAGATGAGGATGTCAGCTAGGGGAATACGAAAGAAAATTGTAGCAAGAGGTGCGAATATGGAGTATTATAACATTTTATCAAGTGGAAGGTGAACGTGAACTATTTAATGAAAAATCTCATAAAATAGGGGGAATGCCAACATTTTTAACGGAAGCGAAGGGGACGCCAAATTTTTTCGCGAAAACCAAGTTGAAATCCTCCATTCCTCCCCCCTGTCTTAAATAATGACCACTCCCTTATAAAAATATTACAACAGGGACCTAAATCAACAATAGGATCTCATAAAACTAATAACAAACGAAATTTATATCCACCTTCAGATGAAAGGACATGTCCAAATATGTTGTGTACGTATATAATGTATTAAAATCAGTACGGAAAGAACGTGTTTGACTTTTGACTCTTGTTTAAGAAATGTTAAAGTGAATAAAATACAAAAAGTTATAAAATAAGTGTTGTAATGTTATATAGCAATTTTATATTACCACTTTGTGGGAGAGCGTGGGCTAGGGGTTAGGTGCTTGCCTATGGCGCAAAATATTACCAAAATCAAAAATCCCGGGTCGAATCCGGTGGGGTCACTTGCTGGGCTTCACTATGGTGCTCAATTCTGGATTTAATCTGTATACGAGCTATTGATTAATTACAGAATACTGCTCTCCTCAATGGTTCAATTGGAATTGGGCAAAGTGATCATGAAAGAATCCTCCTTCGGAGGGACGTTAAGCCGTCGGTCTCCTGTACAGAGAGGTCACCACTGTACATGTTACATCGCAAGTCAGTGTCGAAAATAAGAGTAGGGTGT
>JAMKCH010001322.1:0-40336 GCA_023653785.1 Ophioderma brevispina
CTTTCTTACCTGTGACACACCATGTATTATTAGAGTACTTTTCTTGGTTGGCGTTCTTTGTGGCTGTTGCTTTTCCTGAGCCTGTTCACTGAGGTGTCGGATGGCAGTCTCTGCAACAGACGCATTGGGGTTACTTGGGGAATCTACTGTCACTGTTTCTGTGTAACAAATAATGGGGCATTCCATGATTGAAGACTGGTGTGAGAAAGATAATTGGGAATGTTATGAGCTACAATATGCTCACCCCAAAGGAAACAGTTCAGTGAGCTGTGTATGAATTAATAGTCCGGTGCTCGACCCATATGACTTTGCGCAAGCGTCCACACAAATTGTTTTGATGGTTTCTAGGCAACATTGACCTGCTGATTCCAAATCTGGATGATGCCACTTTGGCATCATTGAGCATTGTGAGATAGGGAAGGGGGTAATTTAACAGGGGTAAAATTTGTAAATGTTTCATGTGGATTTGAAATATGTATAGAAGTGTTTATCTTGTCCTAAGGTTTAAAAAAAGGTATAGTTTGCTATACCTGCAACCTTTTGTTTTTTTTTTTTTTTTTTTTGCAGTCTCTGCAACAGACGCATTGGGGTTACTTGGGGAATCTACTGTCACTGTTTCTGTGTAACAAATAATGGGGCATTCCATGATTGAAGACTGGTGTGAGAAAGATAATTGGGAATGTTATGAGCTACAATATGCTCACCCCAAAGGAAACAGTTCAGTGAGCTGTGTATGAATTAACTGATGAATGAAAGTTACTGAACTGTGCCATGGAAATTGATTACTATTTGGCTTACATAATTATGAGCTAGGGGAGAGGGAGGGTCTATTGCAATTGGCACACTCTTGTAATAAAGGGAATGCAGCAACTTAGAGGTACATCAACACAGGCAAAAAGGTTGATAATATGGTTTAACATTCCAAACCAGATAACAATGTCTAAATATTTTCCATGTCCATTAATTCTAACTAAAATTACCATGTAGCTTTTAGCATTGCCAACTTTTTACAATTTATTTGCAATTATTCCTGAAACAAATTAAAATTGTGGAAATAGTGCCAAGTTACGGCAGATGTAGCAAAACAAAGTGGACGTATATGACAAAAATTGTTTACACTTTTTGTTAAGACTAGATTGCAGATATTGTAACAAGCGCAGGGTATAAAACCATGGATTCATTGCAAATCCACCGCAAAAAGAAATTGAGGTAGGGGCTCAAAGTTGTTTGAAACTCTCGTTTATTATGACAAAATGAGAATAAAACAAAAAATATCAAAGGCGACACACTTTTAAAAACTAATTTTGACTTTTTATTCCATTAACTACATCCTGTGTAAATTTGATGAAATTTCATTGCGGGCAAATATGATTTTTCATAAAGATCTAGTTTTACACATCTTTCTATGAAATAGGGCAATAGAGGGCGCTTATAACCTAAAATTAGGACCTTTGTAGTCCTATACGGCAAGATTCCCGTAATCGATTTTTCTCATTTTTGCCCAGAGGTAAGCTCTTGCATGCCCCTACTTTATCAGTTGTCAAAAATGGTTGCCCATTCTTAAAATGTTCTTAAAAATAAAAGGAATGATCTGGGATCAAACCGATGTGGGCTGCCAACTTCTCAACGAGGAGACGTCCTACTAAATGACG
The DNA here is from genome assembly GCA_023653785.1 of Ophioderma brevispina. Lineage (NCBI taxonomy): Eukaryota > Metazoa > Echinodermata > Ophiuroidea > Amphilepidida > Ophiodermatidae > Ophioderma > Ophioderma brevispina. Next base: position 1,653 of record JAMKCH010001322.1, read on the forward strand.
AACTGGCAAAATAAAAGGAAAGCTTGCATGATTTTTTTTTCACTTATTTAAGTTTGAAAATTTGACTGCTGATGGAGTACTTGTGTGACTGGTCACAAGGAAACGCATGATTTCTGAGTCAACAGCAACATGGTGGGTTTTGTGGTTTTTTCTTATTTTTCTGTGTAAAGCGCTTGATCAATTTTGGATATTGCGCTATATCAAGAACTGTTTATGTATGTATTGATGTATGGTAAGAATGGTGGACAGGATATTTGCAAGCTGTATATCAATTGGTTAATGAAATGAATATATGATGTAACTAGCCAATCAGAAATGCTGTATGAAAAGCAGGCTAAGTTTGATATTTTTTGTTGGAAATGAATCTTAGGTCAACTTAGAAGCTGTAGACCGTCTTTGAGGGCAATCAGCGGGCACATGTGACTTCAGTGGGTTTTTTTTCAGTGTTTTTAACTGTCACGCTTTTTGTAAACACCAAGTGAAACATGAACATTGTTAACCCGTGGGCGGTTCCATTGTTTTAGCGCAGTGAAGTTGAACCATTGCTCAAAGCTAGTGAGACATAGCAATTCTGACTGGAGCCTGCTCTAGATTTCTAGCCAGAGTGTCTCCCCTTGAGGCCATTTTTCAATGAAACTGCAACCCGATATCAGCTCGTCTGCCCACACGTGTGCCGACGGGAGGTCAGTAATTGCCATTCTTTATCCCTTAAGTAACTGGTGTGTGAGGCCCAAGAATTTGCCTAGCACAGGTCCCGGGAAAGGGTTACATATTTTGGATAACATCTAACAATCAGGACCAACAGCTTAACATGACTCACTCTCCAAAACTATTTTTACTCACCCTGAAATGAATTGGTATTTGAAACATTGGGCAACAAAGTTAAATCACTATTGTGACAAATGAACCAAAAGATCAATGAGTCCTATGTAACTGCACTCCATTTACCTGTGTACAGTGACGTCCGTGAGAAATTTGGTCATTATAAACATAAACAGCGTTTTTACACGTGCCGAGAGATAGCATACAGCAGAGGTGTCCAACCTTTTTGACACAGCTAGGGGCCACATTGGTTGAATCCATGACTATTGCGGGCTGCGAGCAAGTTATGGGGGTTCAAGTTTGGTTTATGACGTGCCTACGAGAGTCTGGAAGTATGACCCATAACTATAAAACATAACCAATTTTTTGCCGAAAAAGGGACCCCAAAGCTACACCAGAGATGCACATTTTGGGCCAAATTTAACACAAATTTTTCACTTTTAACTAAACATGTACCTTTTTAGCAAATTTTGAAAATTTTAGCTTCAGTTTGTGAAAATTGGACTAATTTCCCCACAATTTTTAGAAAATTTTGGTTTTAGATTGATGAAATTGGACTAATCTTCTAACAGTCAGTTTCAAAGGAGATTAAATGACATCTTTTTTTAACTAATCGAATTGGGCCATGTTAGGAGCGTTCGTATCATGGATACTCGCGGCCCCAGATCAGCTTACTCAGCTTAATTCAAGAATTCCATTTTATTTCAAGTCCCAACTTCAAGTAAGTGCAATGAGAGAAAATAAACTAACTTAGCTGTATGAAAAGATTAAATTGTAATTTTTCCCTAGAGGACTGTGCATATGAAAGCTGAAAAAGTGTATTCACCTGGTTGGGATTAAAAGTGACAACCAAAATTGGTGTCTGTTTAAAATCCAACCAGATTCAACCAGTGCACCTGAAGCAAAATGCTGCTGTTGTATTTGGATAGAAAATATCCCATCTTGCAAAGACTTTTTATTCATTTCATTGTATATACACATAGTAAAGAGGGCACTCTGTTGACCGACACTAAAGTGACAGGAGGAATCGTCTGTGCACAAGCATTGCAAGCTATAGATGATGTGACGTCTGCTTTCAAGGATTGTTTATAATATAAGCAGATTAGTTACTAGCATCTTTAGTCTAGAAGATAAAATAGGTTTCCATGCACCACCTTAAAACTAAACTCTAACATGATTTTTAGCACAACTATGTTACCATCTTCAAGAATTCTGATGTTACCAATATCAAATATTGTCTCACAGGGTCTGTTTGGTGGCCATCTTGGATTAAGAACAATTAACCATACAAAATGGTTCAATTTAGTTGTCAAGTATCTCAAATGATTCATCTCATCATAAGGAATCAGAACATATGATGTTCAGTTACAGCTATATGGGTGAAAATGTGATGTAATTTACTTCAAGTTGACCTTCAACATCACTGCACATTATGGAATAGCACTTAGCATAGTTTGAACATGGCGTTATAAAGCTTGGGTTCAAATGATCATTTGTCAATTCTGCAAAAGTGACATCTCATCATCTATAGGTGAGTAGATAATAACAAATGTGACAGGAAACCAGCAGGAAAAACAAAGAATGACAGAGACAGTGATCCAAGATTTCACCAACAGGATGGCTAAACAAACCTCAGAGGGTGTATTGAGTCAATCCCACAATGCACCAGTTTGGGAAATTACACCTCAGTAGGGTCATTGCCGAATCTCCCACAAAAAAATTCCTATTCTACAGGTCATGGCCCAATCGCTAATAGCATCGTACCCAGGGACCCCAAATTTTACCGAAAGTGGTTCAAATTTTGGTATCAAAAGAAATCTACATTTTTCTCATTACCCTGTGAAATCTTAGGGCTAAAGGATGTTTTAGTTTTTGGAATTTATTAGCGAAAATATGCTCCATTTTCGTCGACCAATATTAATTTTACACAGTACTCTATGGGGCTTACAAAATCACATTTTTAGGTCCCACATCAAAACGGAATGAAATATTCATCTTCATTCTATCAGATGAAAACTTCATCTACTTAAAATCGGGCCATCCCCTGTCTTATAGCACATAAAAACCTGACTTTTATTCCTTAGTACTAACAAAGTGTTAGTACTTAGGAAATTTTTAGCAAGATTATAAAATGTCTTGGGGTTCTGAAAAACTTTTGGAACACTTTTTATCCTTAAGTACTGACATGGTTTAGTAACAGTACAGTATAGGAACATTGAAATGCATCAGGGATTGATTCAAACCTATAAAGCTTTGTACAATACACATACCAGTACTTAAAGGGTGATACCTAATTATATAAGTTTCATCTTGAAGGCATGACCTAGATCCCAAAACCCCATCTGTAAAGTTATTTCAATTCATTTTGAGTCAAATGATCATTTGTCAATTCTGCAAAAGCTATGAGAGCTAAAATGTTTTTTTTTCTAAGCCTAAATAGAGTGTCGTGTAAAATTATTATTGGTCAACCAAAATGGGTCACATTCTCACTCAAAACATCCAAAAACAAACATTCTTTTAGCCCCTAAATTTCACAAGGTGAAGGAGAAAAAACAGTTGCTTTCTTAAGACACCAAATTTGTTACTACTTCCGGTTAAATCTGAGGTTCTGAAAGGAGGCTATTGACTATATGGCCATGACCTGCATCCCTAGATATGCTAAATGGTTTATGGTATGGTTTGGCCACAGTGATCAGCGGCTATTTGTGAAAGCGCTTAGAGCAAAGCTAAGGCGCTATAGACATCTTCTGCTATTATTCTTAATTATTATAAGAAGCTACCCTCTAGGTTCAGGGTGTCCAACCTTTTTGACACAGGGGCTGCATTGTTTGAATTCACGACTACCGCGGGCCGCAAGCAATAGGGGCTCAAATTTGGTTTGTGACGTGTCTATGAGAGTCTGGAATTAGGCTTCCATAGCTATACCATTTTTGGCCGAACGTGACCAATAGCCACACCAGAGATGCAGATTTTAGGCCAAATTTAACACAAATTGTCCATTTTTACCAAGAAATGTTATCTTTTTAGCAAATTTGGGGAAAAAATGGCTTCAGTTTGAGGACATTGACTAATTTTCCCACAATTTCTAGAAAATTTTGGTTTCAGATTGATTAAATTGGACTAATTTTCCAACAATGCTTAGCAGAAGTTCAATTTCAGATTGAGGAAATTGAACTATTTAAATTACATTTTAAAAATCTATCACCGGGATTTCAATATTATGCATTTCATTTCTTCTGGTAAGTACCTTGCGGGCCGCATATGAGCTCTTGGCGGGCCGCAAATGGCTAGCGGGCCACAGGGTGTACCTCCCGCTAGGTCCTATACATAGTAAAATAGTATTTTCATAACAATATTTGGAATCAGCATAAAATACGCATCAAATAAGTCCAAACAAGCTATAGTCTAGGTCAGTGGCTTTTGAGATGGTTTCAAAAAAGCAACTGACTTGTGTGTGGGTTATAACCTATACTGAACCACCCGGGTGAAAAGGGTAATAATATTCAAAATTTCTCAGCTAAAAAGTTTTTTTTTTGGTATGCTGGTTTTCATATGACCTCATAAGGGTATGAATCAAGTCCCAATCCTGATTGCCATTTATGGGTAGGGACTATTACTGCCTCTGGATTCTGAGGCGGTTTGAGAAGAATTCCTCATGGATGGGCCTGTTTCAAAAGCAACTGACTTGTGTGTTAAACCTAGACAAACCTTGGTATATTAACATTATTATCTCAACTAAAAAAGGTTTTTGGGGGTAGGCTGGTTTCATATAACCTCATCAGGATAAACTACCCAATCCTGGGGCATTAGGGTATCCGGTTATTGCCTCCTCTGGATTCTGATGGTGAGACAATTCCCATGGAATGGGCATGGTTTCAAAAAGCAACTGACTTGTGTGTTATAACCTATACCAAACCTTGGTATATTAACATTATATTATCATCAACTAAAAAAGTTTTTTTGGGGGGTGCTGCTTGTTCATATAACCTCATCAGGGTATTAAACTCCCACTCCTGGTGCATTATGGGTATCCGGTTATTGCTCAGCTGGATTCTGAGGGTGAGGAAAATTCCTCATGGATGGCCCGTTTTCTCATTCACACTTCAGGAGAAGTTGAAAGGAAAAAAATACTACCCTGGTCTCGGGTCTAAAATTCGACTTTATGGGACACAAGCCCTCGGGTTATAATTTGTTTAAGTTTTCAGTGAAGCAAATATGATGGTATTTAGAAGTGACTTCAGAGACATGGCTGTGTACTTTCAATAGCACCTACTGCCTAATAAAGTGTACTCTGCAGTACATAAGCCAGTACATTAGGTGCCAGGGGTCTGATAGCCAATTAATGGTAAACTCTATATGTTACTAAGTCATGGCGTTATGTCGTACATAATAGACCTTTCATATCCCTTACAACAGTGCTTTGACAAATTGGTCCACATCAGGCATAACATTGAGAATGCACGTAGATTATGACTGAGTTTTGCGAACAGGCCCCTGGATGGTAGGTTAGGTAGCTTAGTCACAAGGAGTCACAGAGTACCTCAATGGCAACACCAAAGTGGGGAGAGGAGATCTGACTGTGTTCATATTTTGCTTGTTAAGTTTAAAAACAAATGTGTTGGCTTGGTGCTCAATGTGCGAAGCATTATAAATAAGAGTCAAAGGTTTTTGTGTGTCAACATCAACTAACCTTCTACTACAAACAATGGACTATCGGCCTACACAGTGCAACAATGTGAAGGGAAAACAGAGACATGAGACAAAAGAAAATACACAAGGTTAGATCACATACACATAAAACTAGAACGACCAAAATTGTCATGGCAACCAGGGATAAACGTGGTTTGAAATTCCAGAAAATTGATAAGTAAATTAATTGGTCTTACAACAAAATCAGGATGTTTGGGTTGGACCATTTTTAAACCACTTTTTGGTTTTGGCTATTTCCACAAATCAAGGATATTGCCAAAAATACACTTTCATGCCCAGATAGGTCTATGTCCCAATATAATTTCAAATATGCACACAATTAAGCTTTATAGTCTTTGTTTAGAAAAATTAGTACTGCTGACTGCAAAAAAGAGGCATTCCTAACTGGTGGTGATAAGTAAGAATGTTGGATAATAAGTAATTGGCAGCATTTTGGGGGGGGGTTTTCTAAAGGAACTCCCCAATGTATGAGGACAACCCCAATGTAGTGAGGGATGTGTCCCCAATGTATTGAGAAATCCCCAATGTATTGAGGAAATCCCCAATTTGTATTGAGGAAATCCCCAATGTATTGAGGAAATCCCCAATGTATTGAGGAAATTCCCAATGTATTGAAGAAATCCCCAATGCATTGAGGAAATCCCCAATGTATTGAGGAAATCCCCAATGTATTGAAGAAATCCCACAATGCATTGGCAGAAATCCCCAATGTATTGAAGAAATCCTCAATGTAAAAGTCCTAAATGTATTAAACTCTTTATTGGATAAATCGCTGGTACCATGCCATACAATACGAGATGATATTACTATCAACACTCTCCAGGCAACATCTAAAGCATATTATATCACAGGATAAATGCACTTGAAAGGGGTGGGATAAGGCACCTTTATTTAAATAGATATGCAATTGTATATATAATATTGCCACTCAAGATGACAGTGACGTCATGAGCACGCGGTAGGGTCGTTTTTGACCAGGAAGACCAGGAGCAGGTCTCCCTCACTAACATCAAAGCACAGCTATTGTTTTTTCTTATCGTTTTGGACTTTAGATGTCCTCTAACCTAAAAAAATAATGAAAATTTATATTTTAAAAGAGCAAGTAGCGAGATTCGAAACCTGAGACCACTGCATCATGAGGTGAGCTAACTAGCCACAAGACAGCGAGGATTGGTGTGTGCCAGATTTGCAATCTAATCCCTTGATAACATGTACGGCGAATTAAATCGCTACTGCTTTTGTGGTCAGCACAATCTTAATAAAGAATAGCTCCGCTCTGGAACGTTTGCCCCACCCATGGGCTCCAGGAGCATGAGTGGGTGGTCAAAATCTCCCACTTGCGACATCATGATATGCCTTTGTGTTGCAAACTTCAAATGTTCCTCTTTATAATGCGAGCATAATAGTATATGTATAAAGAGAGCATGTAAACATTTCAGGGCCACTGTTTTGTAAAAACATAGTGCCGTCACTGTCAACTTGAGATTCAAAACAGGATTGTTAGCAATTGCAGTGAAAAATGAGGAAAAGGATTTGAGAAATACTTAGATCGGTCGTTATTGGTGGGACAATCAGGCAGGTGTGAATGAGATGGATATTAAGTGTATCTTTTTAATTTGTAATTAATTTTAAATATTGTGATTTTTAACCTTTGGCCTTTTAAATCTTTTCATTATAACAAGTAGATCAGATCATGTGAAAGGTTTCTGTGCATGTAATTGTTCTTCTTTTGGAAACGAAATGGAATCATATTAAAAACAATACAACAATCCGACGGCGAACTTTATCGCCCCCTACGCCGTGGGCGGCGCACTCACCATCGCCATGACTGGGGGGCATCTTGCATTTCTCGTTATACACCGCGGTTACGTTGTAGGTGTTACCAAGAAGCGATAATTTGATCACTGTTTTTTCTGATGGCAAAAAACAAACACTATTCACTCTTATCCAATTTGGATATCATCATGGGCGGATCAGGAAAAGAATGTAAATTCTGGGCTGCACAAATAGCGATAAAAAAGTACAAAAATGGAAACGAATCTGCGTTGCGAATTCACTCGGCTTATGACAACAATGAAAAACAATTAGAGTATCCATTTCAGTCTAAATACCACATGGTAACTCGCCGGGTATTTTCACGGTACTTTGATAGTCCAGGCGTAGCACAATCCATGCACAAACGAGGACTAATTTTGTTCGATCTCGAAATCGGAGTCACATGGGCACGGAAGCTGTCCTTTTCAAAACACAACAACCCGCGATTGAAGATGTCCCGTTTCAGCAAATACGATCGGGCTTTGGGAACTATTCAAGTTTTAGTACACGGAATATCATCACATTCATGTTTACTGTATTTGTCTGGATGTTTGAATTTTACGAAACTTATTTCTCACGCGGTGGTTTACCCATTTGTAAACAGGATCAACCATAAGCGTTCATTTTCTCAGTCACGCAAAGAGGGCGAAGATAACCTTCAATTTTACAACACGTAGACCACTTGCCCTGGAATTCCAGTTAGGCCAGTGCATGAAATCATCCTTCCATAAAATCATGGAAATAAACGGTGATGGATGAAATTGTTAACAATGCAAAAAAAGTAAGGTTGTAAATTCTTTATCAGGATTATCGGCTTATTATTTCGTTCGTTAAGCAATATGCGGCGTGGGTGTACTGTGTGTTTGGTGCCCGGGATGCCCCCCAGTAATGGCGGCGGACGTAGAGGGTGTCCTTTCGCGGCTCCCGTAGGTTCGTGTATAGGGAGAGGTTACAAAAAAATTGGTTAAATTGACAAATAATGACACTTGCACATAATCTGTCAATATTATCAATATCAATGTCAATCATCTTTTTAAATCTATAAGTCCCTGCTGCTGCTGGGCAGGGGAAAGACAGAGATCAGGGGATGGGATGGATGAGGGTCTGAAGAGTAAAAACCTAAAGGGCTAAAAAGTGCAGGATTTTGGCTAAAGCCACCTAACGGGACTGATGCGTCATTCATGAACTGGTAGAAATAGAAATTTGGAGAACCGAGGCCTGGAATAGACTATTGCTGGAAAAACTTAAATCCCTGAGGATAAATACGGTAAGAAAATGGCCATACCAACGATACAATATGCTCATCCACCAAGGACACGTTCAGTGGATGGACTTGTACAACATTGACATGAAACTGAACTTGTGTGAAATGGGTATCAGATATATACCCACAAACCAGTGGGTGTATTTTCAAAACACTCGTGAATGGAAAAGGTACTGAACTGTGCCATCGGAAATGAGATTATTCATAGGCTACTCAAATGTCACGTTATCAGCTAAGTCTTCAAAAACAGCTTTGAAAATTAATAATCCCATTATATTCTTTGCTGCAAATTAGGGCCAATGTCTTTGGAATAATTAAACAATAATCCCAAACTGGATGTTTTTTGTGAGAGCTCAGCTATAGTAGATTCCCAACCCATCGTGTCACCTCTAGTACTTGTTCGAAGGTATGGGAATTGAATGAGGGGGCAGGGGCATGTACAGTAGGTTGGAATTAAAAATTTCCATCGATTGAAAGATGGAACAGAAACCAGAGGAAAAATCAATTATATTACTTGAATGAAAGCATCAAGTCAAGTAAGCGCATTTATACAGTGAGAGTCAAAAAAAAAAAACCCTACATTCAGAATAAAAATAATTAAAATAGTAAGAATTGGTTTTTGCTCAAATGTTTGCTATGGTTCATAAAGAAGGATAAACAGGCTTTTAGAAAGTTTATTTTGTGTTATTTGGGCTTTGGAGGAGAAGTTTACGCCTTTTTGATAGACTTAAAAATCATGTTGGACGATTTAGCCGAAGACAAAGATGTATCGTTTACATAGAGAAACATGGTCTTGCAGCAGTGGATTGAGTAGTAAAAATTTGAACGCCAAATATTGTTAAAATAGAAGTGGGGGAGAGTAAGTGAAGAGGATTATAAAAATAATTCACAGAGATTACAAAAGAAAAATGACTAAAGTAAACAAGGTGTGTTCCGAAACCACACGTGTCGCGGTGGCGCGATCACGTCAGTTATGATGAAGTTTGATGATTAGAAAAAGAACAAATGCACTGGGGAGAAGTGTTACAAAGGTCACATGGGGTCACAAACGGTCACAATGGGGTCCCAAAGGTCAAATGAGGTCACAAGGTCACATGAGGTCACCACGGTCAGATGAGGTCACATGAGTTCATGAAGGTCACATTGGACCGTTGAGGTCACAAGGTCACAAGAAGTCACCAAGTTTCAAACGAAGTCACCAAGGTCACACAAAGCACAGAGGTCACCCCACCCTACCGACACCACCACCCTTCCCGATGCACCCTACCCCAACGCACACCACCCCAACGCACACCACCCCGACCCCACCAGACGACATCACCGGACCCCTCCGATGCACCCGGACCCTCCCCGACATACCCCACCTCACCATAACACCCCACCCTGCCCCCACCACACCCCACCCCGTGCCTCTCACAACACTCCACCCTGCCTCTTCTCCAACACCCACCCTTCCCATCCTAAACACCCCAAACTTCCCACCTCACCAAACACCCCTCACCACACCCCAACCAGACCACTCCCAAACACCCTTACCCTACCCCCTCCCCAACAACCCACCATTCTCCCTCCATATGATTCACACACCAAAGACGTATGGATAGCAGTTGTGCATGTAGCAAAGGAATTTCACATATCCGATTGGACCATTTAGCATTTCAAGCAATTACGCATCAATTAATTAGCTTCATTTGCATACCCAAGCCACATGTATAAGGAACTTTCAAATGGCAAAAGAAGATGCGCACCACCAAATGGTTGTAGGTTTTTGCAGTGGGAATTTTGCATATCCGAGTGATTTACCGTTTCAAAAATATAGCGATAACGCTGATTTTTGCATATTAATTAGCTCATTGCATAGTATTTGTCCAGAATATGCCCAAACATCTAATCAGGTCGAGAACTCTTGTACCCACTTCCTTTCCACCACGTTACATCATTATACCGCCTTACGTAACTCCAGATAATTCACACAATCTTGCGGGGAAAGGGTTATCATTTGAGCAGGCCAATCGAGCTAATTAAATTCCTGAATATGCAAATAATGCAGTCAAAATCTAACATAATCGTCTGGCACTCACTCATCACCCGACTAAGTGTGAAGTAAATCGGGATAGCGTTCAGCCATCAGAGGCATTTTCAAAAAGGTAACGAAATGTCTGAAAAAAATGCAAATAAGCAATTAAAATCATATATGCAATATGCAGCCAAAAGCTACACATAATATTGCGGCACCTCACTCTATCATCCTATCAAGTTTGAAGTAAATTGGGGATAGAGTTTAGCTGGAGAGCTTTTGAAAAAAGGTTAACAAGTTCATACGGCGGGGGGGACGGACGGACCATACTGGACGGACACACCGAATTTGGACTAGTAGGTGCCTCCATGAACATCGTTAGGCGACACAAAAATGTTCAATTTCCAAAGTAAGAAATTCAAGATAGCTGCGTGTAAGATGTAGACCAAGTTATTGGTTCAGCAAGATTTCATGGTTTGAGCCTACAACGAACCTGGAGCAAAGTTAAAACCATAGAGAGTTTTGTATTCCGCTTGAAAAAAACAGAGTGCGATATTGAGTGTTAAAGTTTTAATTCCAATTATCTACAGAAAACTTCAGCTTTAGTTTTTCTTGCAATTTATGGACGCTGAGTTATACTGTATTTGTGCAAAATAATACATTAGATGTAAAAACAAAAATCTCTTAGCAGTTTAATTATGTTCATGAACTGGGACATTGATATGGATGATTTTCCAATAAACTTATTCTTAGGAATGAAACCATGGTTAATTAATTTTTGGAAGATATTTTACTTATACTTATGTTACACATGAGGACCAATTTTATTCAAATGATCTGTTTGTCAATGGAAGAAATCGATACAGAGAAAAGAAATCGATACCATCTAAACTTATGTGTGCATTGCTTTGCAGAATGTGTTCTGGTATACGTGGGTTGTCGTCTCTCCGCATTGTATTATGGCTAAAATCGGCCAAAACTTATGTTAGGTTTAAAAATGGGCATTAGTTAGTTTGACCCAAGTCCGAAAGACACCAAATAAAATCTTTGATAGCCTGTTTATTCTGTAAACACCAAAGCAAAACATGAGCGAAAATAACGTTTAACTTTTAAAGAAAAATCGTTCCTAAATGAGGGTTTTTATTGACTCACACTGTGTAGCTGAAATTAAATCTCAAAACATTCGACTAATCGCATTTGCTTCAAGTGGTATTCAATGTGTCAAAGTTGAGTGAATATTACTGACTTTATTGTTTTGTAAACTATTATGAACACAAACATCTTTGAACTATCTATGTGAAATGAAAGTCAACATGAAAGGCCAGATTCTCTTAGCTTAGTAATCATGAAGCAGGTGATTCAGGCCACATGTTTTCCTTTCTGTTCTCTCCCACTATCACGCTTGTCAAAACTTTTCCTCTGTGTTGCACGATGGGTTGAACTACTATAACAACTTCCATGAAGTTACACATCAGAGGACACATGGGCTGTATTATGAAACAGAGTATAACTTTAGTCCCGGTTTTAAACCAGGTGCCTACATGATGAGTTGACCTTTTTTTCTTTCAACATACTCTGAAAGGGTGCCTATAATGGGGAGAAAATTCCTCTGGATGGGCCGTTTTGGCCCTTCCATGAGGAATTTTCTCACCCGTATTTTAAACTGTTATAATACATTGAAAGGGGGGGGGGGAAAGGTCCACTCATGTAGGACAACCCTGCGTTTAAACCAGAGGTAAAGTTAGGCACCCTTTCAGAATACCAGCCCAGGTGAATAGTTACTACACCTGGTAATACCAGCCAATTTGATTGGTCTTTCCAAAGGTTACATAATGTAATTATCCAAGCACAGACATTGTAAGAAAGTTTAATAGGTTGACCTCATGGGGTGGGTTAATTCACAAAAAACAATAAGAGCAGAGGGAGCACAAATTCCAAAATAAATTGTGTATTTTGTTAAAAAATATGATTTGATTCGTCGACTGTACAAAGGGTTAGGGGAACCACTGCAGTAAATTTTAAAATTCTAATAATGAACACTGCCTGATAACGTCTAACTGCAAATATTCCAGTGCCGTTTTTGATTTAACCTCAGTGACAAACCAATTGCTAAAAATTGAATACTCTGTCGTTTTAATAAGATGATCATAAATAGTTGACAATTCTTTCTTTCATATCTGATTACTAACTACTATGGATTATGATGGAACTCGGTTATTTTGTCAAAAACAGATACTTTTTCAGTTTACGACACTATTTAAACAGTATGCATATTTCCAATTAACACATGAATATTTGAATTATATTAACATTTTTTGCCTATTACCTGGTAGTTGAGTAGGGGTCGCCTCCACCCATGGTATCCAAAACGTGGACGGGACTCACGGATCCTTGGCTATAGTTGACACTGCCGCCAAGCCCGAGTTGGAGATCGGGCGAGAGTAGCGTACCCGGGCCATAGCCGGCACTGGGCTACCCAGGGGAGCCTTGGACGTTTTCCGTTGCACGTTAGGATCCATGATTAGTGTTGTGGCGGCATGCTGGGGGCTATGGTAGAGTGGAGGCGTTGTCACGACGCGGGTTGGCACGTCTATAGGGGTCAGGGTGAGGTCATAGTGTGGGACATGGCAGACAGAAGGTAAGAAGTAAACCCTATTAGTGGCATTTACCATTTTTCTTAGATGGAGTTGTGGAATAATTCCACAACACAATATGCATCCTCAACAAGCAATCTTTGGATAATTACGGCCAGGATGTTAGCCGAGTCGGATTGCTGATATGGGTTCTATATTCTGCAACCTGTTTTTGATATCCAATCATAAAATTGTTGCATTTTGTTTCAGTTAATCTTCATGTGCTGTTGTGGAAAATTGAAAAAAAGTATATTTCTTCAAAGAAGAGCAAAATATAAATTATAACCATATCACACATCTCCTTTTGAAAGCTGCTATTTTTACACTTTTCAACATATATTTGAAATAGTTAACACAAACATATGAATAAATGATAAATAACAAAGAAAGTAAATAATTGTATTAGTATTTCTTTCAGGGTCTCTTGAATTATCGTTTGCCATTTTAGGGTTTAATTAATGTTAATACTACGATAAAATCTCCACTCTGACTTAGGGACATGCTAAAATTAAAACAGCACACCTTGCATTAAAATATCAACAAAATTGAATGCAAACAGAATGGAAAAAAGGGGTAAATCCTTGTTTTCAGTGCAAACTTTTGGAATGTAACACCCAGTTTTACTTCCAATTAATATGGAGTTTACCGTATGCTATTATCACTTAGTTTTCATATGATGGATTCAAGGTCTGTAAATTGTTAACTTTCCTTACAGTTTTAGCATTGTAGATGGGTCTACTTTTGCAATCGTATTAACCACCTGGGCATGCTTATCTATCGGCATCTAAGCACTATTTTGATTGGTTACTTGGAAGGTAATATCATGTGATGAGCAAATCAGAGAGACTGTAAGAATGGTGGTATGGTTTACATAGATATATAGAAGCATGATTTTGATTGGTTACTCAGAGGATTGCCTTATGCTGTGTCCTGTAATGAACCAATCAGACAGATTGTATCATGGGTCAGTGGTTTTTGAGTTGGTTTCCCAATGACCACATGGGCTTGAAAAATATAAAATCCATTCCTTGTATTTCAAACAAATGAATCAATACCAACAACTGGTGATTGATTCCTATAGTTTGCAAAACATTTCAAACAAAGATTTACCCCTTATTTATACAGTACTTTTACCCATCACATTGAAACTGTCCATCCATACTCAAATTAGTATTTCTAAAACAGGTTTTTTCTGAAAAAGATTATGCCCATTATTCAAACCATAACTGAGTTCTTTAAAGGAACAATGGCCATTTCAATGTGGTGGGTCATTTACATTAAAACACATTAACATGTTCTACCAAAATGGGGTTATTAATTAAATGTCATTACAGTCAAGTAAGCATGTTTCATTATACAGCTTCCTTAAGGTAATGAGTGTATGTCACATTGAAGGTCTTATAACTAGGAAGAATTCTTAGATTTCTGCAGGAATCATTTAAGCCATTTTTTGGGGGGGAGATGAAGGAGGGAGGAGGTAAAAATATGAGGGAGAGGTGAAATATGGATCAATTTTAATGCTGATGACGTAGACAGGCAGAGAATCTACCTCAGAAATTTACCTCACCCTCCCCGCCCCCAACACCATCACTCAAACCAAGTAAGATTAACTAAAAATACTGCATGGTTTTTCATAAGTCAGGTTTGTTTTACAAAATAATACCATAATAAAAATATGATGGCAATTGGTTAGACACACTTGTGGATTCTATGCCACTTCTTAAATGCTTCAATTAAATATTTTGATTAAAAAACAAACTAAAAACTTTTGTAGATATGCATTTTTATAAACCAGTTCATCTTTGCATTTAGGTGAAGTCAGGAACATGGGTTAGGAGAGGGTTAGAGGAAGGATTAACATGGTGTAAAACAGGCAGTTGGTGACATAAACGATGAACTGATCTCAAAATGATATTTACAGAGCATTTTTTAAAAATACAGAAAATACACCCCTGGGATTTAAAAATGGATAACCATGTCGTTAAAATCCTTTACGCTGTAAAAAAATGTAAAAATGCTGAAAGAGATGTTGTTATTAGACAAGAAATGAAGCTCTTACATCCTACACAATTACAGATTTAGGCCTTTACAATGTTTGGTTAGCATAACCTGAAAAAAAATTCTTTTCAAAAACAAAAATATGCCAGCCATGTTTTCTAATCCAATAATATTTCTAAAGTTATTTTCTTTTCTATTTATGATATTCTTCATTATTGTGTCTCGGAGATTAAAAGAGGAAAAACAGACTTACCATCTTTTTCAAAGTGTGTTATGCCAACCAAATGATTATTTTTTTAAGGCCTTACTGTACACTTGTCAAGTGCAAATTCAGATTTTTATCAAACAGAATTGGCTATTGCAAAAGGGCATTCTATTTAAAATAGGCACACCCTACCTCTGAAGGGTAAGATACATACCCAAATCTGTCATGGCATGCCCAATACTCCTATCTTTTCAATATACCGTTTTCCTGCTACTTTGAGGCAGTCTGAAATTCTCTTAATTATTTTATGTACAATTTGTGCTTCGCTTTTCCTCATAAGCTATCATTTTGGCCTTGATTTTAATGCTTTACTATTGTCAGATTGCTTAGAAATATTGTAACATGTGTTCAAAATTGTCTGGCAGATTCCAAAATGCCTTTCTTGGGGTTGTGAACATTATATGGAAAAGCCAAATTGACCGCCATCATTCACAAAGCCATTTGAAGACTTAAGGCTGGTATTCTGAAAGGGAGTCTAACTTTAGACCTGGGTTTAAACCAGGGTTAGTCATACAAGAGGGTACCTTTTTTCCCTTCAAAATACTGTGAAAGTTAAATGTAATGGGTGAGAAAAGTCCTCATGGATGGGCTGTTCTGGCCCATCCATGAGGAATTTTCTCACACGTTAAGGCACATTTTAGAGTATGTTGGACGTGAAAAAGGTCCACTCATGTAGGACTAACCATGGTTTAAACCCGGGACTAAAGTTAGACTCCCTTTCAGAATACCAGCCTTAATGTCCTCATTACAATGTTTATCAAGTTCATGTTCACAATACTGCCATTATGAGGCACAGTGCATGTTTATAGCCTTCTGACATGGCTCATTAAAAGGTACAAATTGTTAAAACAGATTCCAAGTTAGTAAGCTCACAGGTATATGAATATTGATATCACAAAGGTTATTTTCTTAAACCAGGCCCTTACTCCAAAGCTACTGTAGAAAGTGAACATTATCTATAGTGGGAACTGAAAAAATTTTGACAAAAATCTTCAAACAAATTGAGCACAAATTTGCTTAAATTTGTTTTTTAACATTTTAGGGGAAAAAACATATTCGTATAAGCTCAAAAACACATTTAAGCAAAATTTTGTTTAAATTTGACCCTCCCTCACATTACAGTCACTCCTCTGTGTAAAACTGCATTGACCTAGTCTTGTGTCAAGTCTTCAATGAGGGATTACATTCCCAACTGAATAAAGCTGTATAATCCCTCATTGAAGTCTTGACACTAGACTAGTTCAGTGCAATATTACAAGGAGAAATAATCCACATCACCCCATTTCTTATTGTTTCACATCATACTGATAAGTTTCAGGTCCTTTCCCTTATATCCTAGTAAACAAAAAGTAACCACAGTGGTATTTCAATAATCCTCAATTCCTCCCTTGGTCTTAATATACTCATCAGTCTACATTTATCTTTTAAATTTGATCAAGATGTGAATTTCTCTCTATTATGCAAACATCTAATAACATCACCTCACTCATTGTCCTTCAATTTTGTTTTATAACACACTAGAAAAATGTGGAGTTACCATTTCCCAGAATTCATAGCAAAAAATGTCAAGTGACATCACCACACTGCACGCATGCATCTCAAATTCAAAATGGCGATATTTCCATCAGGCATACGGCAACGTTTCAAACCAAAATTCCACCTTTTTTGGTCAATTTCAGCATAGAGCCCTCAATAATTTTTTGTTCCGTTGATATTCTCTTCATTTCCGTATCATTAATTTTATATGAAACATTACCTTTGCATAGTTTCAAGCACTCGTTCACCTTTGGCTTATGAAATTCCGCATACGCATGCGTTTTCACAATAAATTTTGGGAAACCAGCAAGTCCTCAATTGAGACAATGTCTCGTCACCAATTGGTTGTGTTTGAAGAACAAAATCGCACTGAAAGAAAACCCGCATGCCACCCTTGAAGTCGTGTACAGGTGATGAAATAGAGAAGTGTTGTGTAATGTGTTTGCTACAACGTGTTTGATCTTAAAGGTACAGCATTGCATATCACTGTTTTCAATTTTCAACTGCAAGGCGTCAATATTCCTTTCTCTAAAGGTTCATTTTTGGTTCAACAATTGTTTCGCCTCCAAAATCCCATTAAGGCGACAAAAAAACCCGGTTTTATGGGCGGGCGGCAGTCCTTTCAAGTAGGGTCGGTTGGGCGATTTTTTTCTTATCTAGAAGTTAAAATCGGTCTAAAATAGCCTTGAAATCTGAAGAAAAAAATCTTGAGAAAAAGAGAACAACTTTTACAAACATTCTTTTTAAATTAGCCAAAATATTTAAATTTTTGCCAAAAAAAGGATGATTTTACATGATTTGGGCAAAAAAAATCTTCCAAAATGCAAAATCTGGGTCGGTCGGGCCCATAAAACATGTTTTTTTTTGGTCACCTAAGCTATATTTAATAGCTAGGTAGTAATGTTGCATGTTTTGAGATGAAGTCTTGGCACTCCTTCATTTTGAGTTGTCCCATCTTCCCTTTATTAAAACAGTTAGTGATAATTTGAAACTTAAGGTAGTCTTCTTCTTTCTTGGAACAACAGTGATATCTCTGCTGAGTAATATTTTGGGTGCAATCGAAAATTGACATAAGTAGTATAAATAAGACATCACATACTGGACAATGTGTTACTTGTGTTGTGCACACTGTATGCCTAACACCAGAAATTAAAACGTCTATCAGTTGATCATTGGTTTGGGCAATAACTCCACAAGTAGTCTTCTTTGAACTCCATTTTTATGCATACAGTAATTGATCGATGTTAGGCATGTAATACTTGTGTCATTCTAAAAGTTTTTAAGGCCTGCAAATAACATACTTTCAACTAATAAAAATTAAGCACATGGTACATATACTTTGTCCGGCCTGAACTAAGGAATGACGTCATAGCTTTCACATGGTCTTAATGTGCCGATCACAGTTGGGCCGCAGCTGTAATCGGGAGCGTACAAAGTCGGCGTGCGCAATACGCATGCACAATAGCTGCGCGAAAGCTATGACATCACTCCTTAGCTCAGGGCAGACGGAGTACAGTAGGTGAAAGGGTATATAATTTAATTTTGCACAGAAAGATAACATGTACGTGTGAGTAGTACCAACTACTGGTTTTTATCTTGTTAAGTGTATAATTGTCTTGGTGCTTAGCAGGAGCTTGTCTGATTGACACACCCTCTATATACTTATCTTTCCAAACACTTAATTGGGAACAATCCTTTTAGGAATAATTTCACAAATATTAAAGGTGCAATGAGAGATTTCAAATAACTGGTGTCCTGAAAAAAATGTAAAAAAAATCTGATTTTTGTACTGGTGTAAAGCTTTATATCAAAAATATCACCATCTTTAAGGATTAAGCTGAGAACTCTTTCTTTGGTACAAAATTGTGAAATTTCTAATTTTGTATAGGGGCAAATACGAAATTCAGCCTATGTTTTCTATTGAAATATATTATAAGCTTATAAAATCACCCTTTTATTTTTACTTTTAAGACATTCTGTACCAAAATACAAGGTAAGAAATCCTTTGAGTGCCTAATCTATATGAAATAACTACATATGACACCTTACATGTATGTCTCAAAATCTCTCGTTGCACCTTTAAGCCAGCTATTCCAAGAAAGTTTTTCAACCAAAAATGTTGATTTGTTTACGTAGAAAGCATAGTTTTAAATTTCAAGCACAGCTTTGAAATCTGGGGTCTATCAAAGAAATTTTGAATTTGGTAGAATTTTCACAGAATGTTACCTCACAAATATTTGCATGCTTCATAATATGCTTAAGGACTTACCAAATATGACAATAAGCAAACCAAAAACAGGGGTGCCCAAAACTTTGATAATGAAGGGTGTATGCTCATTATATACAACAATAGCACATCAGAAATGGTGGTCAGGGTGTGTTTGCTCATTATAATACTCCAGGGACCACCAAAATAATCCTTTGGTTTGTATGTCGTTTCAGGAGAATCCTTAAGTCAACCTTTATTTAGGTTACTCACACTGAAGAGAATATGAAATGTAGAATTGTGCCTTCATGATCAACTGATTCTTTTCTGTGGGACACTGAAACAGAGTTTTCTCTGTCCAGAGGTCTGTTTGCAAAACTCATACATAACCCTACGCGTATACTAACTCATGCATACGTAGACTTATGACCTAGTTTCGCCAACTGACCTCTGGTTCCTGGACAAATTACAAATGACCCACAAGTACAAACATTACTCTAGTCTACAAAACACATCAAGTATGGTAATATCATCAGTACCAAACAAGCAGGTAACATCCTCAATGGCTGGTATTATGAAAGGGAGTCTAACTTTAGACTCAGGTTTAAACTAGGGTTAGTCCTACATGTGTGGACCTTTTTCTTTTCAAAATACTGTGAAAGTTAAATTAATGGGTGAGAAAATTCCTCATGGATGGGGAATTTTCTCACCCGTTACAGCACATTTTACAATATGTTAAAAGGAAAAAGGGTCCACTCATGTAGGACTAACCATGGTTCAAACACGGGTCTAAAGTTAGACTTCCTTTCAGAATATCAGCCTATATGTAGATGTATGGAAATAGTGTGGGTACAAGGGTCTAGGGTCTAATAAAAACTTCTCCAAACAAAAAGTTTTGATTGGACTACCCTGTATAACACCAATACGATCAGTAGCTTCCCACAATGCAATGCTTCCAATAAAGGTTTTTGTACAGCAACTGATGTGAATCGTTAGAGATGAAACATGGCTAAATTGACAGTACTGATCACAAACTTGCATTTTAAGAATGTTTTCATCCCTAACGATTCACATGACTACCTGTACAAAAATCTCCACTGGAAGCAATGCATTGTGGGAAGCTATTGATATCTTGTCTTGAAGCATGTCATCATGTGAGTGCAACAAGGTCAAAAGTGCAATAGCTGCTATGTGTTACATTTGTGTGCTGCCATGTAGTAAGATAACTAAATTATATTTTCTTTAAGTTAGTGGCTCTTGAAATGGTTCTTCAGGCAGACAATCACCTTAACAACCATTACAAGAGTCACTGACCAAAGAAAAGGCATAATAGTATGTTTGATGGGAATTTCTGACAAATGGCAGCTATTACACATACGACCTTGTTACACTCTCAAATATAGTTGATTTTCTTTGGTATGTGTGAAACAAAACTTGAAGTATTCCCTGCATATTGAGTACTGATGATAATATTATTTCCTGGCTATAACACATGGATTAATAAAAATAAGCATGGTTTCTTACTTTGTGTGCACCCAAATTTTACATTACAGCCATTTTGATTATGTTACCAAAGCTTTACGCACTAAGGGATGGTTTCAACACTGAACTGCTGGCTCAAAATCTATCAGATTGACACTCACTGTAAAAAAGGTGCTGAAACTATGTTTGATTCACTGTTTGTACACTTTCAGGCATCCAACGACCTATATTAAATGTTAAACTATTTAGTATTTGTGAATGAGGACAGGTGTTTTGTTACTCAACCTAAATCATGGAAGTGATAACACCTGGAATCTTTTCAACTGCGTGGCAATATACCAATGCCTCTGCATACTGGGCCGATTGTTGAATAGCTTTAGCTCATGGTATTGTCGTAAGGTATAAGCTTGTTAGTGTCAATGGACCTAAGGGGGAATTCCCAAAGAGTTCTATATAGATAAGAGCAAAACCGTTACGTATCTAGAATTCATCGTCTCGCATGTTTGCCGACCACAAAGAAAACAGAGTACCACCATAGAAAGCTTGGCTGCCTTCCGCTTCTTCCACATACTGTGGTGCCAGCGTTGCATATACACTAATCGTAGTGATACAAAGTGATGAATGTGTAGAGGTGGCCAGTTAATAATATGCACCTGGATCAATTGTGCTCCAGATACTCTTTTTTCTCACAATGCAATGCGCGCTTAGGTGAAAGATGTATTCATTGAGGCGGTTTTTGATTTAATCAAGACGACTGTCACTTGTCATTTCATTCGTTGTGTGGGCATGGGTAGGACAAACAAAATTTAACCACCCAATAAGCATCCAACATCCAACAACTGATATTTTGGCAGATTGTTTGTATCAAATTGACATTAGGGTGTGTAGACAAGCACCCAAACAATAATTATTCCGTGCAATATTCCAAATGTCAGCGCCCAGCACGGACGACTGGTTTTGAATGGGCGTCACCCCCCCCCCCTTGGGAATTCCTCTTTAGCTCTATTCACTGTGCGCTTGACTTCACACCAAGGGGTCCCGGGTTCAAGTCCCGGTTTCGGCTGGGCCGAGAAAGAAGTTGCTGGTATACATGGGTAATTAGATAGATTAGAGTCCATGACAGTATGCTGAAGTCTATGCATACCCATTGGTCACTGATATTGGGGAAAAGAAATTGAGGTACATTTTACTCATTTTCAAGAAATTTTGTCAGTTTTATTTGCAGGAACAGCTGTATGATTTTAATCATTTATTATGAATTTACACTAGGTTTTGCCCTAGCCCCTGATAGGGACTACGGAATTTGTTATACAGTTCGTTATTTTATCTACTAACAGGGATGTGCCACCACAATGTTTGGTCTCTTACTTTATAATATTCTGGTAATACCAAAGTAACCACATTTTTATGCCGTAGCCCAGGGGGTGGCGGTGTGGACTTACTCACCCCCCAAAAATGACAAAAGTCCGCTTTTTGATGTTGAAGGTCCGCTTGTCATGTTGAAGGTCCGCTTGTGATGACAAAGTTTGTCGCTTGCCTAAATTTTGTTTGTAAGGGTTGTGTTGCATGGTATAGTAAGAATAAGCAGCTGGTTAATACTTTGTATTTTTTAAATATGTTTAAAGTTTAAACTTTGTTTTGAACGCTGCGATGATGTCCATTTCCTAACCCCCCCTCCCCCTTCCCCTCTTCAGAGTTTGGAGACGACGTGAAAAAATTTGGGTCAAACGGCGAGCGCAGCGAGCCGAAAAAAATTGGTTTTGTTAGTGTGCATAAGGTCCGCGTTATGGCAAAATCCTCACCCCCCCCCGCACCCTCCCCACATAAATGCTGGCTACGGGCCTGCACATTTTTATGCCAAATTTGGTATGGAGAAGAGTTGGGTTAGTTTTCAAAATTTTCAATTCACTATTGGAAACTCAGTCCAATTTCTTTAATATGAATCCAAAATTTGAGGCAACATTGGAAATTATTTAAAACAAAATTGGCAATATTTTGTTAAATTTGGCCCAAAATCTGTAATTTGGATATACATTGTAATCATGGTCCCATTTTTGTCAAAATTTGGTATATATGTGGGTTCCACCTCCAGTTTCTTGGGAGCACATTCCTACCTAAACCTGAAAAACCTCCAAGATTAGTGATTAAACACCTTTCAAATGCAATTACCACAGCCAAAGCCAAACATGAAGATGGCTGATCCAGGTTTCTAATAAAACATGGATTAACTTGTTGTGTAACTGCAAGAAGGTCATAAGTGCAATAGCTGCCATTTGTCAGAAAATGGCATGTCTTTGGTCAGTGGCTCTTCAGGTGACTTGCCTGAAAAACCATTTCAAGTGCAATGGCAACACAGTTGCCTAAATAACCATTTCAAGAGCCACTGACTCAAGGAAAGATTAAGTTATCCTGATACATAGCAGCACACAGATGTATCACATGGCAGCTATTTCACTTACAACCTTCTTGCACTCACATGACAGACCATTTCTCTGACCAGCAGTTGAGGTTTGAAATCATCCCTTGCTATATTCCTCTACATTTTGTCCCAATCCTACCCTCATCAATAAAAGTCACCATGGATACTCACTGTTCATTGCAGCCTTCCTATCAGCCATCTGTTTTGGTCTGGCTGTGGTAGTAGTTTTTTACGTGGTGAATGACTGTCCCGTCTGGGGTCACCGTCCTTTGAGTTTCGACTTTTTTGGTTGGCGAGGCCGGCATGCGGGGTTTTTGTATGTGACCCCGGCATTTCCAGGAGAGTCCATGGTAGACCTGGTCGGCAGGCTCCATGAAAAGAACTGAAGCGGAACAACAGTAATGAAGTAGGTTTAACTTCACAATTGGCATTTTACATGATACTTTTATTTTCAGTCCTGAAAGAAGTTCCATATGTACCCCTCTTCAAAATTCTACAGCAAACAAAGGCTATTTCTATTTATGGCCTAACCCTAACAAATACCCTAACCCTACGCAAAATAAAAAAGATTTTGTACATGTATAACTTTGAAGGGGGTACATATGGACCTCTTGCCTTAAGTACCATGGAACATACATAAGAAAGATGAGTAGAATTGGCATGTTTTGAACTTGTTTTGAGAAAACCAATTTTCTCCTAGCATAAATTGCCTGTTGGGTTATTGGTATCTTCCACTAAGTCAGAGCAAAGGGGCAACTTTATTTCACCAGATAGGAGACGCCATCTATTCAGCTGAAATCACCTAATGACAACATAATAATAATAATCATTTTGATGTGATCTGGAAAACCCACCACTGGTGGGGAAATTTTATTTTTGAATTTTTTACTATCACTGCAGAGTTTGAAATATTAAATTCCATAACTGTTTCTTTCTTTCTTCTTTGGATACACACATAAAGTTACGCCTGATCTGACAAAATAAGTACAATATAACGAATTAAGCATTTTCTTTATTTTTTCAAAAACTGTCATGTGCGACATGCGACGGGTTTGCCCAGATCACATCGCATTTATATTAGCTTCTTATATTAAACAAATGACGAATTTATGATTTGACATGGTAGACTGGTATGTTTTCGCAAACTGCTTGTGTAAAATTGGATGAATATGCATTTTACATGTAATCTTATAATGTACAACCAATTAGGTCATTTACTTAACTGTCTCTACTGATAGATAATCTGATGCCTACTGTAAATAAATGATCCCTTGATAATGTCATATAATGGTCAAGCAATTGGCTGAAGAAACAAGTAAACGGTGTCTCTCCTTGCACAGGAGCGTACCGTTGTAGTTTTGTTATCACCCACAGTTGATATGTAAATTAGCGTGTCACGAACGGCAAAATGTTTCACAAAATGCGTTTACGTCGACGCACTGTTCGTCGCATTTTGAAATCTGAGTATGTGCAAGGCTACCAGGTGCAAACTGCAAAAGCAACAAGCATACCAAAACTATCATTTTACTTTAGACTTTGCTCAAAATTTTCGCAGCGAAAGATGTGAACTGGGGAACATTTTTGTTTGGGGATTATTAGTGAAAATAATTATTCCTCATTGTTGAAGAATTCAAACATGCTACAGAGTGGTTCATCACAAATTAACAACTATGCATCCGCATATCTTTATCCCGCTCGGGTGGATTTGAGCGGACTAAAGCAACCCTCGTGGGATAAAAATATGCGGCCGCATAGATGCCATCATGTTGATTTGTGATGACCACTCTGTAAACATGTTTGAATCCCTAAATGAATCATTTTTACGAAAATTTAGTTTGTGATCTTAGACAATTTTAATGGTTATCACCTACTGTTATGACTGCCACTAAATTTACTACTGTAAAAGTGTGATCATTTTCGCACGCGTGTAATTTTTTGCGTTTCAGCATTTTTTTAACATTTTGCTTGTTTTAAAATTCGTTCTTTTCAGCTATCCTACATTAGGACCTACACACAAAATAAAAATTTTCGGGGTTTTTAATTTCGCGCTTGCTCAGAAGTTGCACGAAAAATATAAAATTCACTTGTGCGCGGAAAATTTAAAACTTTTACAGCTATACCTCTGGAATGTTAAACTCCAATGGGAATTAATGACTATCTATCGGCTTTCTAAGAACTGATTTTGATTGGTTAATTGGAAAGCTAATATAGGGAAGGAGCAAATCAGAGATACTGTAAGATATTGATATGATTTACATAGAGTTATTGAAGCACTATTTTGATAGGTTAATAGACGGCGATTCTCATGTTGTGCCCTATAATGAGCCAATCAGACGATTGTATATCTATAGATGGTAGGACCAGGGGGTTAGTTCCATTGATATGTGGGGTTGCGTTTTCAGCTAAGGCATAAAAAATATCTGTTTGTGGCCGTAACAGCGAAAAAATATCAGGGTCGGCCGGTTGGTCAATTTTTGCTTGTGCTGTCTTGTTTTGTTAAGTTTTCATCTTTGTGTTGGAAAAAATAAAATATTTTTTTTTATTTTTTTAAATTGTGGATGAAAATAAGCGGCGGTCGAGGACAGGCAGATATATTTGGTTGATTTTGTGTTAATGCATAAAAAAATTTTGAGTTAGCAGGATGTTTAGGGGCGGTCGGGTTACGCCAAACCAAACATTTTTTGTTGATGACTAAATGAGGGCAGGAAATGGAACATAAACTGAAAAATGATTTTTATTTTGCTCAACAAAATGACTCCTTTGTTTGATAATTGTTCTTTGAAACCCCCAAAGCGATTTGCGTACTATTGGTGACTTTACCTGTTGTTTGACCATATTAGGTAGTTGATTTGAATATTGACCTTACCTCTACTGAAGGGATCCTTTGATATTGTCTAACTCCATCTCTCTACACTTGTAAAGGAATGATTTGTCTGCTACTCGGGTTAAGGCTCCAGGGCGTCTAGGGACACGAGGGCCTCTCCAATGAACTCATCTGAAAACAAACAAAACGCAAGAACTTTATTAAATACTTTGCAAAATTTCAAAGACAAAAAAAAGTCATTTTGAGGGATGTTATAAGGCCTTCTTTGATGATTTAACTTCTTTGTTGCCAAGTTGTCTGCTCAGTTCAAGAATAGAGATGAACTCAAAGAGATGTCAAACAATAAAAAATATCATATACTCCCGTCCGACCTGAACTAAGGAATGACGTCATAGTTCACAAGTCGTAAACATGCGTATTGCAGTAAGCCGCAGCTGTATTCGCGAGGGTACAAAGTCGGTGTGCGCGATACGCATGGGCAAAATAGCTGCGGCGAAGCATTACACCATTCTTAGTTCAGACCGGACGAAAGAGATAGTCCTGTCTGACCTGTCTAATGCTATGGTTTCACTGACCATCTGATCGTCCCAGAGGGTTGGATGAGTTCAATCCCACAATGCACCGAGTTTTGGGAAAATTCACCTCACTCGGGTCATGTCGCATACCAACAAATCCTACTTTACACATGTATAAAAACCCTGACTTTACACTCATTTTATTTAGGAAATTTTTTTAGATGATTATGAAATGTTTGTGCTCCTCCTAAACTTCTTTTACACTATCCCGAAGTATGACCGAGTTTTTACAGTACATATAGCCCAAATTCCAATGCATCTTGGGATGGTTACAAAACACCTCTGGATCGTCATGTGGAGGAGTAGTGCACCCCTCTAAAATCTTTTCCTTGCCATTGATAACTATGATTAGGACCATGTGGCAGGAAGATAAACAACCACCACAATGATTTGTGCCTCCCATCTATCTAATATTGCACTCTGGTTTAGTTTATTATCTAGTGAGGGCTATTTTACCAGAGAATTTGGTTAAACTATAAGATGGTAAATAGAATGCCAAGAACCACACAGACAGTTTAATTAAAACATCCCATAATGCTTTGCAAAAAACATACCTCTACTTAACGGTACTAATATATATTAATATTTTGGGATTATTTAAAATTCCTTTAAAGGGTTATCACCCATAATCAGCTTCCTCTTACCACTCACCCAGGCAAATCTGAAGATTGACTTTGGAAATGTTTGAAGGGTTGATTTTTCTGTTTTATCTACAAAAACAAATTGGTGAAACTCTCCCATTAATTGTTGTTTACGGTTAACAGAAAATTTTTGTACGGGTCAACTCATATATATGGGCCATTGTCATACACAACAATTACTGCTCGTGTTAAATGGTATATCAGATCCAATGAAAAGTGGGTTAGGGGACCATGTTGTCGATCGAACAGACAATTGCATGTTGGTTGCGTGCCTCCCTATGAACCAAAGAAAATTATAAAGTGGAATTCGAGTGGGACTACTCTGAAATTGTCCAAATCAACGCGGTGGGACAATAACTATAATAATAGTAAAATTAAAAAAAAAAAAAAAAAAAAAACCACTCTAAAAGAGTAAAATCAACGGTAAGGGGTACAATCTGATATCATGTACGAAAATAGGATTGTCTTGAAATCTTAAAGAGTAAGAACCATTGAATAATGCGAGGAGCTGATATGCTGAGGTCATTCCAAGCCCGTAAGCCAGTCATTTATTTGGGGGGGGGGAGGGATTTGCCAGAACAGAAGTGGAGGGGGGGTTGAGGGTAAGTGGAGGAAATGAGACAGTGGAGTTGACAAAAAAAGTATCATAATAGTAGTAATGTGTAATGCAATGGATTGACCAAGTGTATTGACCAATAGTTATTCACAAAAACACAAACCTTCAAACAACAGCGTTTACACCGCGTGGCAAACTTAACATGACAAAGCGGCCATGAGAAGCAAACCCACCCCCCCCTCCCCCGGTCAGATTGGGGAATCCTCAGATTGGGCCAGATCTGGCGTAACCAGAGGGAAAAAGGGGGGAAAGAATCTTGCGAACAAAGAAGAGCATGAACGAAGGACTTGCCGCCGCCACATTACCGGTTGGCAGGGGGGCATCGACTGGCTTGGGGCGGGGCCGAGTGGAGATCCTGGTGTTGTTGGTGTGAGTTGGGAATTTGTATTTGTATGGCCGTATTATTATAATAAGGAACACGGTTCTCTCATTAATGACCCAATCAAAAGGTATTGTACAGAAATGGGTAGAGTTCCATCAGGGCTTTGCTAAATTCAAAGTGACGTCACGTTTTATATACATATTGCAGTTTATAGTCGGGTCAGGTTTTAAAGTCAGGTGGGGTGAGGTTCAAAGTCAGGTCCAGTTTCCTTGGCAAGGGCTGCTACTGGTATCCTGGTCGGAAACCAGTTCCCAGGGCCCACCAAGTAACGGCAGCTAAAACAACCGACCCCACCCCCCATCAGGTTCCAAGGAAATCTGATGAGGGTAGCTGGTTAGGTTACCTGGGGTAGAATGAAAAAGAAGTTCTACCTACAAGGGCGCCGTCAGCTCTGGAGAGCCAATGGCGACCATCCAGCATGTGTTGCCTTGTATGGTGGGCCCGTGGTTGCCCAAAGGGGTGGGCCCCCCTGAAAAACGGTGGACTGTGGAGTCAAGAAGGGCATCCGAGTCAACTTATCTTTTGCTCAATAAATCCTCACACAGCAGTTTTACTGAGTGTGAGGTGAATCCAGCTACCTCGTTTTACAGGGACAAACCGATTTAAAACTTTGGTTTTTTTAAATAATAAATTACATGAATTAAAAATACACACATTTGATCTCTAATGTCAGAATTACACCATGCTGGTAGATCGATTATGGTACCAATGCGACAAGCGGCTGGCACAGAAAAAATGTTACATACTTGGATCGGACCAGTTGGCTACGAGCCACAATATCAAGATACAACCCCAATTGTTGTGTTATCAACGATGGCATGTCTACCCAAAATGTTCAAATGCATTTTTGTGCCGAATATTAAGTACATATTTTCCAATCAATCAGACCAATCATTTACAGACCTGAATAGGAGGAGGAGCTTTTAAGGTATCTATTTTTGGGACATTCTGTACATTGTCTAGGATTGTGGCAAATTTAGTTAATCGACCACTAAATATGACAAATATTTGACAAAAACACCACTGTGGGAATGTGTGCTGGAATATAGCCAATGATTTTCTTTTGTTATTTAGTTTCATCGGTCTTTGTTAAGTTTAAAACCATTATACATTAAAATCATGGAAATCGCATATGAAAAAATTGTTTCCACTAGAAACAAGATGCAAACAAAATGAGGTTGGTTTTGTAGCATTCATGAAGTGACTCGGAACATTCATCATAACAAACCATGGACACAGTATCAGGGGCTGATCCAGGATTTGAAAAAACGGCAAAAATTACCGGGGGGCTGCTGACTGAAGTGCTGAAAATTTGTCAAAATAGGCTCTGATGTTGCGAAATACGGGAAGGCGCGTTCCCCCTCCTCACCCTCCCTAGATCCGCGCATGTTATAAACAACCCTAACTGATCATGGCTTGTTGATGTTATGTCAGCTGCAAGATTTACTTCTAGAGTCATCTGTGTTCGGAGACAAAGATTTACCCCACCATAGGCAGCCATGATTGTTGCCAAACACCACACTTAACCCACCCAATTGGGCTAATACTGATAGTCAAAAAAGTGACTCTTAAAGTTGGGCCAGAAATGAGGCGAGTAAGACCCGCTCCGCGGGTCTTAGGAGAGCTTGCATAGCCCGACACCACTTACACAAAGCTGGGTGAACCTCCACGAGGTACTTAACTCACAGTGCGGGTCCCCCAAAGAGGTCACGCAGTCGGGTGGGCCCAAAGCAAGGGCTAATTTTTTTTGCGGGACCAACGGACGAAATAGGCCTCAATTGAGGCGGGGGTGACAATGAGGCAAGGAGGCAGAAATGGCAAAGACAAGAGGAAAACTTGCTAGGAAATCAAACCAAAAACATATTCCTCACGATTTTAAATTCAAGAAATTCCAGTGTACAGGTGACTTGTCAATCAAACCGCATTCCACCTGCCATTTGTAGAGCACAGTATTAGGCAGAGCTACTGCAAGGCTTGAAAGGTTAGGTGCACAATAACGCAAAAGGGGGCGAGGGAAAAAACAACAAAACAAAGGGGTACCACGCCAAGAAATAAAAACGCGAGAGGGCGGCACTAAGGGGGGAATAAATGGCGAGGCAGCAGCCGGCCCCCCAAAGAGGGACGGGCCCAAAGGCCCAACAAGCAAAAAAGGAAAAAATCCACAGGCCCCAATTCCCAGGCCCAAAAGCCCACCCAATTAGCACGATGATTGGGACTGAAACAAACATATCTTTTTTTTAATTTTCAAAAGAACAATATTAATAAAAGTGTTTAACTTGTTATGGGTTTGACAAATAAGCTCGAAAACTACACTTTTATTACGGTTTACCAGCTGAGGCCCTCAAAAGACACTTCTCCATCTTTTTAAAAAAAATGTCACTGCCCCAACCTTAGGATTGCAGGCGATGACCCATGACCTTTTAGGCCTATTTATGGATGATTGCAAGTAGTTGACTCCTTGACCTAGTGGAGATGTGATCAAGCAACACATCACATATTATCAGCAAACTGATCTGACATCACGCATTATCCAAAACTGTTAGACCAAGACTGCGAATCTAGAGACCTAATTTTCCGTTTGGTAATCTCAATCCGTTTTGTAAAAACTGCCCACTTTATGTTTTTCCATTTTATAATTTAAAAATGTTCGCTTAGAGTCTAATCAGGATTTTATTTAGAGAGGTATGATTTGGGAACCGGTACTCTCTTTGCGACGAATTGAACCCAATTGCAAGGCGATACCATTATTTAAGTGGAAGGAACGAGGCAGGGGCCCGAGTTCTTCCACGCAAAATAATGGTGTCGCCGGGTTTCATTCGTCGTAAAGAGAGTTTCCAGCTCCCAAAATCATACCTATTCTCATTCTTAACAGCTTTATATTTAGGTTCATCTTAATCAATTTCGCGGATACTTTACGGCTTAAATACAAAAAGAAAGGACTGCATCACCCAGTGAAAACAAATCGAAAACAACCCGCTGAGCGCAACGACATACGCAACGAGACGCAAATGTTGGCAGGTGCGGGCGCGCAAAAAAACAAAGTAGCCAAACGCGTATGACGCAAGCGCTTCAACCTAAAATAACTTCAATACGCAGCGCGTACTACCTGGGTTCAATTAAACGTAAATTGAACCGGGCATGCTAATGAATGCTTACATTTCAGCTGTTAAGCATGTTCTATCTGTAATTTGGGAATGATTTAAATAAAGTTCAACAGCAGTTCTTATCTAAAACAGTACGTTAACATTCTTTTAGAAACCCAAAAATAATTCGTTTTCCGGTATTTAAAACGGAAAAATTAGTCTCCTGCATAATTTCACTCAGGATTGTTAGTCAATGTAATACATAGCTTTAATATCACAATCATAAACATTATCTTAGCCAACCGTATTTATTAATAGTTATGTTGTTGTTTTTGGAACATAAAACTTGTTAAAAAATTAACTTAAACATGTTGTTAGTAAATTGTAGCTAGAAAGGGGCATGGTGTGGACATTTATGTGTGTGTGTGGCATATGTGACCCATGTGGGTTGAATTTGTAAAAGGTTTCCCAATCACTTGCAATTGAAAGTGCATCTTTTATATACTACGAGTGTGATGAAAACAATCATAGTGATCTTACTGTACCCATTCTGAACAATCAGTATTTAATCTGTTGGTAAATGTGATTAAAGTACCTAAATTAATAAAGAATGTAAGTCAATTTTCTTGATTTGTTGATCTTCACACTTCATAGCTAGGGTTGTTGCAAAGATAATACAACATTTTGAAACACAATGACATGAAACCCAACCAAAACCTAAAATGTCCTATCTAAGTTCATTCTCTGTTGAGAATTAGTGAAAGAAATTATTTACTCAGCTTGAATAACAAAACATTTAAGCAGCACAATGATATTAAAGCACTGGTTCATGATTTTAGAGAATTATATTTAAAACAAAAAAGAACAAGGGGTCCACTGATTTTCATTGTAAATGAAGAATTGTGGTCTTAAGTCTACAAAAGGCCAGACAAAACCCAAATTTTGGGTTTCCTACCGGAAATCAATTTTTACGTAAATTCCTGTCCCACAATGCACCAACGATGTACGAATAGATGCATCATTCCATGCACGCTCACGGTTTAGTGCGCCTCCATTAAACTACGCGCACATTTTGTGGCGCAAAAATTACAAGGCAATCAAAGAGTATGCGTTATGAGAGAAAAATGACCATATTACACAAAACACCATAGAATGTATATGCACTATTTAAAGAGTCAGTGCTCATTGCTGGTAAAATTTAGGTAAAGATTGACATCTGGCTGGAAAACCCAAAATCAATTTTTACCCACAGGTAAGAGAGGGCTCTCTAAGATCCATGATCCCTGGTTGGAAATATACAAATTTTCACTTCAAGTCAGTGGAGAACGACGCCCGATGTTCGATACTAAAGTTGGGATTTTGGAGGTTGCCAGGCTCCTGTGGAGCTATATGGAAAAAATCCTTAAATCTGCATTAATATGCCTGATTGATTCCTCCAAAACCGCTTGATGAATTCATTCAATTTTTACCATACGGCAAGAAGACATTATTTAAAGCAATTTCGTTCAGCGAACTTTTAGTTCGAAGAAGAAATTTAGAGAAAAATGCATTTGAAAATTCAATTTTCGTGCCATTTCAAAAATCCCTAGATTGCTGAGAACGTTATTTATTCAAATTTAGTCTCATTCTCATGTATATGGGGTTCTACCACGCCTATTGACTCCACAAGGTCTGAGCACGAACGTATACAAATGCACACAAGACTACGGCGCTCATGCAACATAACGTATACCCGACGTATTGACAGGATCTGGCTCATATCGCACCACATTTTGCTCAAATTTCCTTTCCAAGACCTGATTTGTTATAGTTGGTCGCATTTTTTCGTGAAGTTAACGTGTAAGATTCTTTTTTATGGGTGTGGCCTTTTGCAGTAAACCGTTTTCGCACAGTTATGACAGAAAAAAATGACCATATCATGAGCCTTTAACACCATAGAATCTACATACATGTTTACTGGGCATTTATATAGAGTGCTAATTTTCCGAGGGATGCCAAATAAATCCAACCTCCCAAATTTCTCTCAAATTGCACTGGATCGATTGTAGACCACCTACCAAAAACGTTTCGAATTTTTATTGGATAAATAAGTACAAAAGAAAACTGCAAACCTTGTTTTGAACTTGCCTGACTATCGTAATTTTCCCCATAGAACACCGTGCTTTGACTTTCTGTCGTGCACGACAGAAAGTACTAAATCATCATATTATTACACAAAGACGGCGTATTCGGCTTATTCACTTCAGGTGTGATCTAAAGCATTTCAAATATGCAAAAAACCTGGGTTCAAAAAAAATTGGGGGCGCTTCTTTCTGGAAATCTCATGTCTCTTTAAAGGGGGATGAACCGATTTAAGTCCATAAATGTTTCATCTTGATAGAATGGCCGCACCCCAAAACCCCATCTGTAGAGTCTTGCGCCGATATTTCAACCCGTTTTTAAGACCAAAATGGGGCATATTTTCGGTCACAACATCCAAACCAAACATCCTTTAGCCTACGATTTCACAGGATAAATGAGAAAAATAGTAGCTTTCTTCTGATATCAAAATTTTGACCACTTCCAGTGAACTCTGGGGTCCCTGGGGATGACCTTTTAGCGATTGACCATGGAGCATTAAAATAGCCACACCATATGGATAAAACATAGGCCA
The DNA here is from genome assembly GCA_023653785.1 of Ophioderma brevispina. Taxonomy (NCBI): domain Eukaryota; kingdom Metazoa; phylum Echinodermata; class Ophiuroidea; order Amphilepidida; family Ophiodermatidae; genus Ophioderma; species Ophioderma brevispina. The sequence goes on from JAMKCH010001322.1 coordinate 35,594, forward strand.
ATGCAACTTTTGTGACCTGTGTATGTACATGGTTATTACCAATGATGGCTGCTCTTCTTTTATTCAGAGAGTGAAGCTATTTTGATACATGTTAAATTAAAAGTGTTTATCAGCTATAGGCCTTTGGTTTGACATGCTCACAAGCAAACCCCCCCCTCCAAGTAAACTCCCTCCCCGAGTAAGCCCCTCCTTTCACTTCTCAAAGGCCAAGCGCTGTAAGGAGCAAAGATTAAGTTATTTATTTCTGATATTGCTTTAAAGCAATGGAAAACAGTAATACTCAGTAGACTGGCAGAATGTAGTGTATTTTAGGACAATACTATTTTGTGCTCACAACTAAAAAAGAAAAGAAATTATTCTCATCAATGATCACAACATTGCAACATGTGAAGGAGGTTTGAAGTAGAAAAGAAATGAACCCCGACCGACACCCCCCCCTTAAAACTAAGGTCTCTTAAGGATTCACACCAATAAATAACATGAGAACAGGAAGTCCAGCCCCACCTGCAAATGAGGTGGGTTTTTTGTGACCCTCCAAGTACACCTCCATGAGTGTAAAACCCCCCTCCCTCCCCCCCCTCCCTCCCCCCCCTCCCCCCCCAGTAAGCTCCTCAAAGGCCAGGTGCTGTAAGGAGCAAAGTGTATGTCATTTAGTTCTGATAATGTTGTAAAGCAAGGAAATCTGAACTATACATGTGAGATCCCAAGACATCTCAGTAGATAGAAGAAAAATATGCATATTTTAGGACAATACTTCGCGACGCTCAGTTAATAAAATAATGAAATTATCTCATGAATGATCACAAACTGTGAAGATGGTTTGAAATAGACCATGAAATGCACTGATTTACAAATCTGAGGGATCACTAGAATGGTAAATAAAAAGTTATTGAAGATGGACATGGCAAATGTAACAGATTATGATTAATGCTTTTTTAGTTCTACATAACATGTATGTTATCTGACATAAAACTATGCAGAGATCAATGACACTATCTTCAAACTTGTTTTCTTGAATCTTAAGTCAGCTAGCCAATTTACATTTATCTCATATGATGTAATGAATTATAAGGCAACTAAATTGTGTATTTTAATGATCTGAATGAAAAATTTAGAACATGATACATAGCCAAATTCCATTTATCTCATGAGTAATTGAACATTGCAATGTCATTGGTATTTTTAATGAATATGAAATGAGGATATTTAGAACATGTACATTAGCCTAAAAGACGTTTAGTTACCCAAATAGTTAACTGGATTGTGAAATACTAGGAATAGAATATGGAAAATAATAAAAACAGGGTTAATATACCAAGTGTCACTGTTAAGCAAAAGTCAAAATAAGAGGATGAAGAAGTACAAGAAATTTTGGCTGCTTATTCACAGGAATCCTGCATGAGCCGAGAGCCACTTGGGATCCCACCACCAGAGCCATTCCAGGCGCCTAAAAGAAATGTTCAATAAAATTATTGAACCAAATATATTCACCAACAGGAAACACCATTATTCAACTCCAAAACCCAGAGGGTGTTTTGAGTCAATCCACAATGAACCAGTTGTGGAAATTTCACCTCAATAAATAAGGTATGTGAACACATAAAAATCCTATTATTAACACATAAAACCCCCTGACTTTAACAATCATTTGTCCACAAAGCGTTAGTACTTAGGGAAATTTGTTTGCATGATTATGAAATGTTTCGTGGGGGAAATGGATTCCATGGGAGATGCACAAAGATGAAGAGAGTGACCCCTAGTTTTGGCAAGCGATTTTGTGTGTGAGAAGATGTGAGAAGGGAGCTGGAGGGATGGTGGAACAGGAGGAAAAGCTGTTGATGAGGTGAGTCATGAAGGAGTTCACATACCTAGGGGATAAGTTAGTGGGGGGGTGATTGAGGTGGCTGTGACAGCGATAGTGAGTATGGGTGGGTGAAGTTAGGGAATGTGGGAGTTTGTTTGCAAGGGAAAAGATATTCTTTGAAGAAAGGAAATTGTGTATAAGAGTTGTTGAGATCAGTGATGCTGTCATGGGAGTGAGACGGGGTGTCTGAGCGAACATGAGATGGGGATTTTGAGGATGACAGAGAGAGCAATGATAAGCGATTGTGTGTGCAGTGGCGTAACCAGACCTTTGCAAATGGGGGGGCCTGAGGGGTGCCAAGGCTTTTTTTGATGGGGCGTAATTTGGGCCTTCTCCAGAGACACTGTAAAAAAGTCAGTTCATTTGGGGGGCTGGCGGGAGGGGGCAGGGTTTCTGTATGGGGGCTGCCCCCCTGCCCCCCACTGGTTTCGCCACTGGTGTGGTGTGCAGTTGATGGACAGGACTGAAGACTGGGACTTGATAGGGCAATGTTGGGTTTGGAAGAGGGGTGGACCGGTTGTCGAAGGCGAATAGTGTTCGTTGGGATGGGCATGTGTGAGGAAGGATTACGAGCATGTGTTAAGAAGGGCTTTTGAGTTTCGAGGTGGGCGGTTTTGAGGAGGAGGGGACGGCCAAAGAAGACATGGAGGAAACAAGTGGCGGAGGAGTGTAGGAGGGTTTGGGTTTTTAGGATGTAGATGCATTGAATCGGGTGAAATGGGAACGGACTGAGCAGGGCAGTTGATGCGAATGTGTGAGGTGAATCCCGGCCACCCCCGTTGGCGGAGTTAAAACGCCGGCTTACAACTTTGGTTTAAGTATTATTAGTATTTGTTGCTTCTCAAACTTTTGTAACACTTTACTTCCCTCATTCCTTTGACCGTACTTTCTTACTTAACATTACGTGTATCTGCACCTTTCTTCTAACACGATCCCTTTGCTTTATTCACACACACCCGTACTGACCGTCCCACCCCCTACAGATGTTTTCAGAAAGTCCCCACAATCCCATGCAAAACCAGTTAATCACCATGTGCACCTGTTTATTTATAATGTCAAATCCCATTGAATTCTTGTAAGAAATGTGTTTTTGGATCTGCCGTATCTCTTGCTAGTTATCGTTTGATAGGACACGAGAGACCTCTAGGTAACAGACTTGACATCATAATAGGCATTAACTTATTGTCCTTATCGACAGATATTGGACTCCTGAAATAATAACTTAAATATCCTTCATAAATTCAATTTACCATTAGACTCAACATGTGCTTGGCCAGTGACCGACGTTTAGCCCCTGGCTCTACACTGGGTGAAAGAATGCTTGTTCCGATTTATGTCTATTGTGTTCTTACTTGATATGAGAACCCGGCACTTGTACATATGCTCCATCAAGTACCATGGTAAACAAACTTGCTGTTTTGATGGTAGAAACAAATATCAGTGTCTTGCAAATGCCCTATTCAACACTGTACTAATACCTGTATTATGGTTTAACCATTAAAATGGTGTTTTTTTTGGTTGTTGATGGCTAGGACATGGATTTGAAGGGTCAAATTCAGGACTACATTGAGAAAAATAGGGCTTTCAATCTGAGATCAAAGTCGTACTACTTCCTGAAATGGGGGTGTCCCCAACGAACGATCGAATTTCAATTTAACCACAAAATATTGTATGATGGGACGTTCTGATATCATCCTCAGACTCAAACCCAAAGGCTATAAGGCACGACCCCCCCCCCCAACCCCCACCACACCACCCCCTTTTTTTTACCAAACTTTTTAAAAAAAAAAATAGATCTTGGTTCAACAGTGGTTGAGAGGTACATGGCAATGTCGATATTCAGAAGCCCAAATGGCTCTTGGCTCCCACTTCTTATTTTGACCCATGCGGATATGTTCCTTTACATTTGACAATGTATGATGTTGAACACCAACACACTCCCTCTTGGTCAGTCAAATGAACACTCAATATACCCACAATGCAACACTAATATTTTGAATCTTTTAAAGCTGGCACTGGCACATTTTACAAAAAAAAGAAGAGACCCACATTGATCTCCAATTTCTCGCAAATGATAGTAGTGTAGGCCAATGGAAGAACAGATATATTTACACATGTATAAAAATAACATACCTCAAAACAGCTAGGGCATTAAATTAATAAAGAGGATTAAAAGACATCCAGGTAATTTGAGATCTAACTTTTTAATTTTGCCTTATTCAACATGAATCACATGAATATGATAGACTCAGACAGTATTGGTATAAAACCCACAAAGGTCAGAGACCGGTAAAAAACAGGGCTGTGGATGGATGCCGTGGGAATCAAACTGTTTGCTGAATACGTGACTCCAGATTCATGTATTATAAAATTGTTTCGTTTACCATTAAGGGCTATGATTTGGTCTAAACAATCAGTGAAGGCTAATGTGGAGATAAAAGCTTTACAACCGCGAAAAATATCAATTTTGAAAAAATTTGAGTTGAAAGCGCATTTTTCAACGTGCCAGTGTCTCTCTAAGTAAACAATTTGGTATTGGGTACCCTGTTACCACAAAAGGACCTTAATTTTCTCCTTTCCCTATAGGCTAGCTGCAAAGGATGTTTTGAGTCCATCCCACATTGCACCAGTTTTGGGAAAAATTTGACCTCAATAAGGTCATGTGATGCCACAAAAATCATATTCTTTAACATATACAAACCTTGAATTTTTTTTTTTTTTTTAGACCACAAAGTCTAGTACTTTAGGATTTTGCTAATCATCGATCATGAAATGTTTGTGGCTCTTAAACTTCTTGAAACACTTCTCCCTAAGTTACTGACATGTATTTATTACAGTAGGGTTATACATGAGGCACATTGCAATTGCATCATGGGATT